>JBBPBX010008637.1:26078-38076 GCA_038048925.1 Garcialebias charrua
ATAGATTAAATTGATGTTCATAATTTCTTGTATTTTTCAGGACAAAGTAAGATGGAAAATCATTTTGTGTACACCCCACTTTTGACAAAATGTAACCACAGATTATGGAGGCTGATGTGAACGCCCATAATGTAATGAAAAAACAAAACGATACAAAAAAACAACCTATCCTTAAAAAAATAAAAGCAAATATTTGCCACTCAGTAAAGTACGAGTGATACCAAAAATTTAGACCGTTTGTATATTTAATTGTGACACGTTGTTTTTTTATTGTTTATTTTTATTAACAGCTAATACCTTCATTTATTAAGAAAAATATAAATACTGTAAGTGTAAATACATTATAAAAATGACACTATACTTTTAACTCCCATGATTCTCAGAATTAGTTTCCATAGTTTTGAATTTCTGGTTCCAATAAGTTGAAATGAAGTAATAATTACTAAACGCACTTTGCAGGTTTTCTTTTCCTTTAGGAACTTGTAAACATGTAAAATATGTTACATTTTTCCAGTGGATTTCAGAGAAAGTACCAAACTGCTTATCAGTAAACTTAATTAATAAAACTGTAAACTGGCTAACAAATTATTTAGTGATATGTTTGTGCCTTAACTTAATTACAGTATATAATTATCTTGCTGAAATTGTATTCACACATTGTAGAAATCTGGATAATAAAATGTTTATAATTACCGTAGCTTTTCTTATTGTGGCATTGTGGTTTACTTTTGGTCAAAGCTACCGTACTTGCCGCTGTACACTTTGCACCGCTGCATAAGTTGCATCAGTCCAAAAATATCTAATAAAGTGGAAAAAACATAAGTCATTTCGCCATATAAGTCGTATGGGTCACCGCTGACCACCCGGAAACGTGGGCTGGTGTTGTGCCAAAAATCGATTGGCTGCCAAATGGCGGCTGCATGAGCATGCACGGGAGGACTTTAACAAGAATTTAAAAAGATTAACACTTAAAAACAATTATTTGTTTTTGTAAAATTATAGTAAAGGTGTCTCATTTGAACTTTTCCTTAATAGATGCACTTTACCGATCAAATCAGCTGCATTTCGCCTGGGCGGCGTGGCGAAATGCAGCTGATTTGATGCTTGTTCCAGGAGTTCTGGAGCAAGATGAAGGTGGCTCAGTATGGCAAGCCAAGTGTCTTATTAATAGTCACTTTTACCTATTAATGAGACACTTGGCTTACCATATTGCTCAAGGGCCCTCTAGTGGCTGAAAATGGTAGTGTTCCATATTTTTCATGTTAGAATGAATGAAATCGACAAATCCCAGCCAAAAAATAGAGTTATAAATATGGTGGAAAAAACATACAGGTGATCCCCGACTTACGAGCTCATCGACATACGAGGTTCCGGACTTACGAGCTGACTAACGAACTCGGCGAAGCAGGTCGCATCTCTTTTTGCTCCTCTCCCTAAGTTTCCTCCTCCCTGCTTTTGCATTTTGTCTCGTCTTAACTCTTCAGCGCTCACTCGAACCAATTTGAAATGGATTTATACGTGGGCTGTTTCCTCTATTGATAAATTTTTTTCAACGAAGCGCACCGGACCAGGAGAGGCGGCTTGCCCCTTCGACACGCATGCGGTGGGATACACTATGGACTCATGGCCAATGTGTCTGACCGTTCTCTCTGTCGAAGACGTTGAAGTTTTGTGGATTATTGGAATATTGGTGGCAGTTGCTCTGCTTTTTGGGATCGGCGGATGTTTTCTGCTACTGGAAGCTGAGGGAGGCGGCCGCGGCGATCAACGCGCTGGCGAGACTCCCTGCTCAACAAGATTCTCTGATCCGGGCTATGACCTCAACAAGCCAGCTGTTGTACGAGCTGAACCGCACGGTGGGAGCAGCGGCGGACAGCCGCGGACCTGCGGTGCGTTTTGGGACTCGTTTACAGCCGACCCATCAGGGCACAGATGGGGATTTGTAGCTCGGAACCTCACATGATTCGACGATTTGGACCTGAACAGCACCTGGACTTCAAGGCTGCAGTCAAAAGTACACTGTAGCCTGGCCTGAAAATAAATAAGCGACTAATCTAATCTGGACTGTGAGCAACCTTGGAAAAAGAAGGCTGTCTGCAAATCTTCTCCTGGAGTGAAAGCTGTTGAGAACTCGCTGCCCCCCCCCCCCCAGAGGTCTCCGTGTGCTTTCAGAATGGAGCCGAGCTGAAATGACATCTACAGACTGTGCTTATCTGAAATGATTTTCACGGACAATCTCCCTGCTTGCCATGAAATGCAACATGTCTTGTCTTATCCGTGCTAAAGCTGGTAGAGTTTTTTAGACTTTATCATGGAGTGTCCTAAGACAAATTGTGATAGATTCTTTTTTGAATACCACTGATTACCCGACTGTATGTTCCTTTTTCATATCTGATTGTTGGTGGCGCGGTTTTATACTGCTGCGGCTTCCGTGCGTACGTCCCTCTTCGGATGGTGCGCGCGCCAATTGCAAAACTTTGTACCTTGGTGCAAATATGCCAATAAAGATATATTCTATTCTATTCTAAAGTTGTACAGAACCTACAGAAAATACAGCACTGGTATGTGTTTTTAGATGAAAGTGTGTTGGCTAACTGTTTGTAAACAAGTTTCTGAGCATGTTTATGAACTAGTATCTGCGTTTGTGTTGAAAAACGAGTGTTCGTAGTAGCGCTAGCATAAATTTTCCGACCGAAAATCCGGACTTACGAGCGACACGTGTTTCGGGTTCCGACATACGAGATTTTGTCTTACAAGCACCTTGCAGGAACGGAACTCGCTCGTAAGTCGGGGATCACCTGTATATTAGTCATTCGGTGTATAAGTTGCAGGACTTGCAAAATTATGCAAAAGTTGCATCTTATATGGCAATAAAATACGGTACAAAGAGCCCCTGCAGAGGAACTCTGGGGCCACAGGTTATAATCCACCATATTGGAGATTACCATATTGCCTTATGAATAACTTTTAAATTATTGTTAAAAGTCTATCCAGGTGAACAAACTCCCAATTGTTCAAAATAAATGTGGATATTAGAAGAGTCTTTTTGAATTCAGAGATTGTTGAAAATATTGTGCTGAATGTGCTAAATATTGCCATAGCAAACCATATTTAAGCACAAAATAAAAGCACGCACATGAAAATGAAGTTTAACTGCTGTGAAAAGAATGTTAATGTTGCGTTTATTTTTTAGTAAAAACAAAATCTGAGCTGCTGCAAACATTTTTTATTACAAGCCCACAAACAAACAGTGGGAATGTTTACCTTTGACTCTGCTATCACACCAGCAGACACACAATGAGTTTTTCTACTCTGTTTGCTTTTCTTCAAGAGCTCGAAAATGACTTTTCCTAAACTTCACCTGTTAGACCACTTAGTCTGGGGGGGACAGCTTTTTCCTGCCAAAACCGAGTGGCAATTATGGCTGTCTTGGTGTTTTTTATTTCCTTCCCAACGTTAATTATGAAGGTGCTGCTTTTATTTTTTTACCTTGCCTGTGGAAAAAGACATTGTTCAGATGAAGGCTGGCTCTCAGGCGAAAGCTCAGGAAATCCAATTTTCTCAGCATTTGCACACGTTGAACGTAGAATTTCGAGCACATTATGCTTACTCAGAAGAAACTCCTGGTTTAAACAGAAAAGTACGTCAGTGCATTAGGTTTCCACTGCTCCAATTTAACTGTAAGTGGATTTGGTAAGGGGCCATTACATATGCGACCTACCCTTTTGGTGTCTGCACATACAACCTGCATGCATGCTCTTGTCTGGGTGTGTGCAGTTGTGGGTGTGTGCCTTTTTTTGTTTTGTTCTGTTTGCCCCAAAACTTGTGTTGTAGCCAAGGGAACAAGTGTTAACAAGCTCTGTGTAGACTGTACTTATTTAATCCATATGCTGGCAATGCATACAGCTGTGCACTGCTCCTGGTGTGTCTGGGAGGAAAATAAAATCACTCTGCACTCGCTGCCTACTAAGTCAGCTCGACTGTGCCTGCTTTTGCTTGGAAAAGGTGTTCTACAAGACAAACCTTTCTGCTATTAACCATCTTTTACCTTTGTATTAATCTTTGCAATGACAAGATTTTAATTCCTGATTGCACGTTTGTCTTGCCTAATCATTACCAGACTTCACCCTTCACTTAAACACCTCGACAACAAAGGAAATATACGATATTTCACATTTTGCATTCATCACATTCCCTATGTAGCTCACAGGGGAGGACACAGGCTCAAGCTTGAACCTTGGCTAAGTTTTTAGCCAGGTCCAGAACCTGCCAGAACCAGAATCACTACACAGGATGATAAAGACAGCTTCCAGGCTGATGGCTAATGGTGGAGCCGCAGCTAGCAGCCAGAACAACCAGTTCCAGCAGCCAGCCTGCCTGGCTGCAGCACAACAACTTGCCAAAACAATAAGAACAGAGTAGCTGGAGGCGGTGAGATAGATCCGAGTGGTTGTAGGTTCTCATTTAGGTTCCCATCAGAGCCAGACACCATGGCTGTACACTGCTATGTTCGTCTGTCTGTGCCGCCAGTGGAAAAACGGTGGCACGCAAGCAGAAAGAAGGTGCTTACAATATTTTTAGGAGTATATGCTGTTTAAATATAACTTGTCGAGCAATGAGCGTCGAAGCCGTAATCGCTAATTGTTTGCAGAATAACGTTTGCTGCACTTGAGAGCAGAGCTTTTCGCCCGTCTTGTCCATTTCCAAGCTGTCTGTGACAAAACATGAAAATAGAGGCTAACTGCCATCTTCTGTCTACAGATGGGTTTTAGGTGAGTCTGCAATCGATATTTGCAGCCTTTATTCACTGTAGAGCTTGATGAGAGTGGTGGTGCAGAGGTTAAGAAGGTGATTGTGATCGGAAGATCGCCGGTTCAAGCCCCGGTACCGACAACATCAAAAATGTGGGTGGGGTAAGTGAAGCAGTCACACCTGTCTCCACCCTCATCTGCCCTACTCTGGGCCCTTGAGCAAGGCCCTTAACACCATCTGCTCCCCTGGGAACCCTAGATAGCAGCTCTCTGCTCCACACAGAGGGCTGTGGTAGCTCGGTGGTCTGTGGTTGTGTCAGGAAGGGCATCCGGCGTAAAAACAATTGCCAAGTCTTCGTGCGACTACGGTAGTTTGCTGTGGCGACCCCTGATGAAGGGAGAAGCCGAAAGAAGAAAAAAAAAATCTCTGTAGAGCTTCACCTCGGTGCTTTGCAGACTTGAATGGTTGACTTTTGTAAGAAAATGCATTAAAAGCATTGTCAACTATAACGTGTTTAACAAAGCAGTTGGAAACATTTTTTTTGGCCAAAATTTTAAATTACCGTATTTTCCGTAATATAGGTTGCGGCTTTTTATCATTTTTGCATGCCCTGCGACCTATATTCAGGTGCAACCTATTAATGGCTTTTTTTTTTATAAAATAAGCTGATTTGTAATCAAAAATTAAACTGAGACACTCTTACAATAATGTCAGCTAACAAATATATATTTTTAGGTGTTTATCCTGCTAAAATTAAAATACCGGTACATGCAGGTCTGTTCGCTGCTACTGCATGTCTGGTGCTGCGCGTGCACGTTTTGTTTCATCAGACGTAGCAAAACAAATTTTTAAATCCAGCTCATTTCACAATTACGTTCATTTATTAAAGAAAAGTTCAGCTCAGACACATATTTGCTATAATTTTTATCAAACAAATAATTGTTTTTAAGTGTTAATCTTCTTAAAAGCCTTGCTGTGCGCTCCTGTGGAAGAGACATTTGCAGCAGAGCTAAACACGGTCCACATTTTGACGTAGGTGCGACCTATATTCAGGTGCGACCTATATATGGATTTTTTCAATTTTTTGGCTATAATTGGACAATGTAACCTATATTCCGGTGCGACCTATGTTCCGGAAAATACGGTACTCTTTATTTTAATGCTTTTGAATAACTTGCATTGATTTCTGTTGGTTCAATATAATTAGTTCGATACATACTTGCACATACCATATTACAAGATGTTCGCTAAGAATATGTATTGTGGATGACTCTCAGCTACTACCACACCAGATTTTACTTCTATATTTGTAAAATTTCAAGTTATAGCCATTGATTTAAGTCAACTGCTATCTTGATTAGGGCTGCTTTTAAATGTTACAAACCTCTGAATTTAAACATCCCCTCATTGTTTATCTTTGTCTTTTGGCCTCAGGCAAAAAATAACACAATCTGAAAGTGATGGTTAAAGTGATGTACTGTACATACAGAAAATATTACTCAATATATTTAGACAGCCACGTAAAGAATACACTGTAATGTGGAGTCTCTTTATTAGTTTGAAAGGTTGTTTCCTTTTCAGTAAAATGAGACAGTGCTCCTACTGCTCTCAATCATGGCATCATATCATCCAGAAGCCACTTATTTGGCTTTAACAAATCAATGCTGAGTAAGTCAGTCTAAAAATATTGGATGTTTCTGTCTCCAGCTGCTTTGACTCCCTCAGACAGTTTTGCCTGTGATAACAAACACTGTTGAATTTTAATCCTGAATCCTTTCAGGGCCTACTGTCTGTAATGGAACATGAAACACTCTGTATTGTGAAGAATATTGGACGGCCTGCTGCGTCATTGACTGCTAAAGGAGGAAAGCAAAGTCAGGGATTGGCAGCAAATTGAAAGACTGTCTGATAAATTACACCAAGATGAGGTTTATTTATTTTAAACATCTTACTGGCGTAAATGATAAAATAGACCACATTTACTTCAACTTATAGTAGAAGACAGAACGAGTGAGATGACACTGAATATGTAATAATGTTGCAATCTCAGGTCAAGCCAAAAAAGCTGTCTGAGCTTTATTTAGTCTAATTCTGCTCAGGTCTGGAGAATGACACAGCTTCAGGACTGCTGCCGTTTAAATTACCACGGTGAAATCGGACTCTACGCTCGGCGATTTCTGTTCACTTTTTTCAAAATCTCAAGGTAAATCTTGTGGTGAAACCAAGTGACACATACTCATTTGGTTTGGCGAAGGTGTCCTTTTAGCGCTGATGTTTGTTTGCTTTTTAACAGAGAAAGTAGAGGTGCAGACTTCTCAAATTGTCTGTTTTCTGTGGCACAAAAGACACTGTGCTACAATTGATCAGACTGCTTCGTCTTTACTTAGAAATTATCCTCTGTCACACTATCCAACTGTAGACGTCCCAGGAAACCCCTGATCTGCTTCTTACATCGATAAAATGTATTTGAAAGGCCTTTGTCTGCGTATGTATCTGTCTCTTACCAAAATGTCTCATAAACCACAGGAAAAACAGTCCTTGCAGTAAGCAATCATTTGATTGGTCATTCCCATTTAAAATGGCTGCCACAGCCAACTGACTTTTTAAAATCAAAAATAAAATTTATATTCTGAGCAGGAAAATATTGCACAAGATTTTTGATGAACTATTTGGTGTCAACTCTATTAGCACAGCGTTTCCCCTACCATTAAACAAGCAGGGTGCCCCGTCCTGTCAACAGAACTGAGCGCACTGCCTACTAGCCCCTTTAAGCGGAGAGCTGACACAAAATGGCAACAAGTTTCCTCTGTGGCTTTGACCAGACAGGGTCTCGCAGTAAAATCACACAACACAGCGTTCTTTTCACAGATCACTGAGCAGGTTCAGCCATTTTTATTTAGCACAAATGCACTTTCTAAAGCTGACTAACTCTTACTTCAACTTTCAGTGAAACACAGCATTTTGTGCATGCGTCTGAATATGGCAAGCCGGCCGTAGTTAGCGTGCAGCTTCGCTACTTAGCTCTTGCACAGTTTTCAACTAAAAAGTAACTATTAAATCTAGGGGTGTAACGGTACGCTAAAATCACGTTTAGGTTCGGTTCAACTACAAGGAGGGCTCGGTTCGGTTTATTTTCGGTACAAAAAAAAGACAAAATAAAGACTTACAAAATGTTTATTTTGAAAATATGCCAAAAATACATTTGTACTGTATTGTATTGTAGTAATAAATAAAAGTGACCCATTTGGATGATATTTTAAATAAACAGCACTCTACAATAAATAAACTACTGTATATTAACAATAATAAAAATCTTAATAAATACAATAACAGTCAGAACCAGAACAATAAGCAGCAACAGACTGTTTATGATCTAACTAATCAAGTTTTTGTCCAGTAGCAGCAGTGTGGCTGTATTTGTCCTCATTACTTTACTCACAACCTCTTGGGCCTGCTCCTCCAAGTGGGACAGATCCTGGAACAGTTCAGAGTTCAGAGTTCAGTTCAGTCATCACCAGTGGTGGAGAAAGTACTCAAACACTGTACTTAAGTAAAAGTACAAATAAACAGACAAAAATTTACTCTAGTAAAAGTAGAAGTACCATATTAATATTTTTACTTAAGTAAAAGTAAATAAGTACTTGCTTTTAAAAATACTTAAAGTATTAAAGTAAAAGTACTTGCTGAATGTATTAACTAATGCAATGGTCTACAATACCATTAAGTGTGCGTACTGTATGCATATTTTCTGAAATACATTAATAGTGTTGAGCCATTTTAATGAACAATGCTGCAGATAATGCATGTTTTTATTGTGTTTACTCTGTGACACAGTTCACACTTGGACTTTTGATTCTGTGTGTCAGAATTTCAGTGATGAGTTAAATACCATTAAGCAAAATAAGAAAGAGGAATGATTATACCTTTGAAAGTTTTTATTTAACACAAAATAAAACCAATGTGTCATTTTAACTGCAGTAAACACATTTAAGTAAAAGTTGTCTGTTTGAAAAAAGGAGCATTAGACACAACTAACAAAGGAATAGATCACTTCAACTCGTTTGTCATCAACTCTAGTTAAAATATTGTCTAGTCAATCTTGTAATGGATCAACAATGAACAATACTTTAACTTCCTGACAACATTTTCAAAACTTGGACCTGAGTGTCGAGACATTTGGAGAAATCTCTTGTCTCCTAACATCCCATGAACTGACACATTTTAATATTGCAGCAAGAATTTCTTGTTCAAGTTCAGAAGAAGTTGGTTTTCAAAGTTTTTGAGTCCATGTCTGGCTCTTTAGGGAGAGAGAATCTGTCCTGCTGTACTGAACAGTCTTTCAATAGTCTTTCAATAATATTTCAATAGTCTTTCAATAATATTTCAATAAAGCCATGGGTGTTGTGTATCTTCTGGATGAATCTTTGTGGTGGAATCCATTTTGTGTGTGTTAGTGGTGCTGTGGGTGCTCCCAGCTAAATGACTTATACACAAGAATATACATCATTGGTCCAGCTCTTCTTGAAGGCAGGTCTAATGTTACCTGTCCACTTTGCAGTGATTCAGTGGACCAACTCCCCTCTCAACATCAGTTACTTTCAAACTAACGACAAATCAAAAAGTTGCAACGTGAATGTAACTTGTAACTCAACACATTATAGAAATGTAGTGTAGTAGAAAGTACAGATACTTCATGTAAAATGTAGTGCAGTAAAAGTAAAAGTACCCACATTTAATTCTACTTAAGTAAAGTACAGATACATGAAAAATATACTTAAGTACAGTAACAGAGTATTTTTACTTAGTTACATCCCACCACTGGTCATCACACACTTCTTAGCTGCAGCAGGTGATCTCTGGTGGATGTCTGTCCCTGAAGTGGAAGAGAGATGCTACCTCTGTCCCAGACTGAAAATAAAACACAGAGGTAAAAAAATAAGTTAATAAGATTATGATTTTAAATAATAATAAATAAATTATGAATAATAATTATAATAAAAGAACAATACCTCTTGAACGGTTGAATATCTCACTCATCATCAGGGCAGGGCTTAATCTGCTCCAGGACTTGTTGACAATCAGTTTTAGTTTTTTCATAAAGAGCTGAACTTTTTGACTTAAGTGTTGACGTGATGGATGTCTCATAGCAAGGATCAGTAACTTTAAAGCCTGCGCATAAACAACATTCCGACTTAGAGTCAGAGATTTAAAAACTCCTACAGTTTGTGTTATTGCTCTGGACTGATCTGAATCACCTGATGAAGTAGTTTTAATGCAACTGTTGTTGTTAGCGCAGTTTGTAACAAGCTGAGTGCTTTTCTTCGTTCACATTTGGGTGACGTCGTTTCCAGAGTGTTCACGTTAGACGTGTTGCTGCAGATCCAGTCTTGTGAAAACACGTCCACATAGCTTTGGATGTGCACTAGTCAAGAAAGCCATTACGTTCCCAAACAGGAGACAGTATACGACATGCTAACGGCTAAATGCTGCACGTGCTTCGCGTGCTGCGCGATAATAGCTCCGTGCTGAAACGCGCCCAAGAAATTCGGTACACCCACTTGTACCGTTACATGCCTAATTAAATCTGACAAATCTGATTTTACATCAGACACAGCATTACTGCGGTAAGCCGGTAGAAGACTGATCTCTATCATAGTCTAAATGTCTATCGTTTCTACCGTTCACTGCATATATCCCATATTACTAGTAGCATAATATCTCATGAACATCTAGATGGGTTTCAATAAACCTTTCAGAACATAATCATTGACTGAACATGTCTAACTGATTTAACATTTAAAGTCAGTCCAGCTCAAGATGGCACTGCAGCTAATCAACATTAGCCAACACAAAAAATGGGTATAACTCAGTTGGTTTGACTGACATTGAGCTAAATATTGTTGTCGTGGTAGCCGAGAGTTGGTCACAGCACATACTCTAAGCCTGGCATCTTGCAATATCTGTGGAATTACACGTAACAATATTTTAAAGGCTTGATCTAAACACCTTGATCTAAACACCTTAGGTGATCTTAAAATCTGAAACTCAGTCATGAAAGACATCAGGTGATATGCGTTTATAGACCTTTAATTTGATCTGGCTTTGTGAACACCGCAGACAGCTAATGCTATTTAACCTTCATTAACCCAGGTACTCCAACAAGTGGGATATAAGTTGCTCTGTTTGCTGGTATAACACATCACCGTTAATTTTTTAGAGCTGAAGAGATGCAGGTTTTAGGACACCTGTGCCAGTTGCCAAATGGAATAAGTTTACAACCCCCTCTGTTGGTATATTCAGTTGAAAACCTACCTTCAGACTGAGGAAAACAACTAACTTTTAATGGATACATGACCCAGAAGTCCTAATGCTAAGCCCTTTTATTGTATTGTAATCTCTATAGCAGGTTCCTTACCATTAGTGCACCACAGAACAAGGCAGCAATTCATTCAGCAGGTTTAACTGTCTGGTGTGTGTGTGTACGCTCACAAGTTTTCGAACTGTAGCCTATGTGTTGTTTTTAGTAGGAATTGTTTCCGTACGCCTGTCTGCACCATATGGGCCAATGTGGGGGGAAAAAAACGGGCCTCTTTAGGGGTATGTGTGTACGGGAATCCATATATATGTGTGAGCAAGTAAAGGTTGTGTGTATTTGTGTGCAGCAGTCTGGATTGCCCGGAGTGAAGCTGTAAAAACAAAAGTGTCTTGAGAGAATGGGAAAAAGACATCACAGGAGCAGTGATGTCTGTCCTCTTTCCTCCCACTTCAGCTCACACATACATGCACAGTCACCGTTCCCTCATATTTTCTTTCTCTCCTCATATTTTAATCACCCCCCCACCCCCAGTCACATTTGCAATTGTTTCTTTTGTGTTTTGTAACAAACCTAAAGTGATATTTTATTCTCGATCTCTTTCTCTTTCCCTCCCAATTATCACTTTTATTTTTAGCAATTGTTTTGCCGCTCTCTTGTCATTTAAATCTGTCTTGAGGGCAGAATATTGTTTTCAACTTGATTAGGATAATCACTTCATTTTTTTGTCTCATGTAATCACTTTTCTTCCCTCCTTTTGTTTTCCATTTGTCTGTTTTGTTTTTAGCTTGTCGTTTTTTTTTTTTTCTTTTTTTTTTCTTCTAATTGGCCTAAACCTCTGAGCTGCGGTAATGACTTCTGAGGTTAACAAGCTTCTGCTAACAATCACTCACTCACTCGTGTGCACACCCATGCAAAAAGCACAACATTGTG
>JBBPBX010008638.1:9367-28366 GCA_038048925.1 Garcialebias charrua
GAGCTGAGTTAACGTGAGTACTGTAAAACTAAATCCATTATTCGTTTGATACAAGGTTAATATTTCATGACCTGTGCAGAGATGTTTCCCTAAGATTATTTTGGATTCTTGATGAAAACTCGGTGGAAAGCAGTAAAAATCTGAACCAGAAAATTATATTGGTGTGGGTTTTCTGAAGTACTGTAAATCTTATTCACTCTTCTAGGAGAAAAGTCCAAACTTTCCATGAAATCCAAGCTTTGTATTTGATTCACTGTCCTAATGAAAACAAAATGCACTATGTTAGGTATTTCATGATGTTGTGGTTTTTTTTATTTAGAGTCATCATGTGTCTTCAGCGGCTTGTATCATTCTGGCCCGTGGTTATAAACTGAACCTCTACACTGCAGCTTCAGTGGAGAAAGATGCATTGCATCAATTTGGTGTATTCCGTGTAACATCATGATTCATCTTCTGTATTTTCCTGCTTCGAGGGCCTTCAGATCCATCGGAACAAGCTGTGCTTCTTAAAATTAGCCCAGTGATATTGTCTCATCATTTTAATAGAACCACTAAAACATCAAGACAGCTAAAACCTTAAACTGTAACAACGTTTCTTTCAGTCTCTTTGTTGTTTGGCTGAAGGGCAAACTGAACGCTGCAGTTTTATTTCCTCTTGAATGTTTTTAAACTTGTAATGAAAAGGAGCCATAAATTACGGTAATTGTTTCTATCTTCTAATGTCGATGACATCCCCTATTGACCTTTAGGATAAAGCTGACAATAGTTCTTGGAGCTGGAATGAAAAAAAAAAGTTCAGTGTAGCATGAAGGTGCATTGGCTGCAGCTGCCTGCAAAGTACCAGTACATTTTTGAAGTGAATGGAATGAAGACAATAAAAAAATGCAGGTCTCCTAAGGCCTGACTTCTCCATCAGTATCTCCCTTCAGATAAAAGCAAATATTCTTAATCCATGAATAGGACTTTAATCCTCCATGAAACCTCTTCTGGGGTAAAAAAAAGAAAAGAAAAAAAAAAGAAATAAGAATATCAGGCCAGCCTTTTGTTGAAGTATCGACAAATGTAATGTCTGCTTTTTATATCTGCTATTTTCTGTATTGTTTTCTCTCCATCTGTGCTGGCCTCCATGGCAATCAAGCCAATGGAAAAAACATGCATGAAAGGTAGATAGGAAGCCAGAAGGTGTAAAGGAAGGAATGAGAAAATGAAGGAAAGTAAGAAGTTAGTTAAAAAGTAGATTTGAAAATGTATTCATTTTAAAATACAATACAAAACAATCCCATAAACAATAAGAATACAAGATATAAAATGAAAGGTAGCAGAAAGAAGAAAAAATCTCATTATATATCTGCCACTTTTTTAAAACAATTAGTTCAAACAATAATAATCTTCAAGTAACAGAACAAAATGAATAACTCTTTCTAATTTTTCTAACTCTAATACACATTAAACTACTTATATATTTTTAACAATTCAGTTTTGATAATTTTTTTACTTTGTAAATGTACACATGGACTTGGCATTTTTAACTTCATTCGCCAAACCATTCCACAATCCAATTCCCTGGACTGAGGTAGACGTCCCTTCAAACTAGTTCTGAATTTTGGTTTGACAAATATCTCTGTCCCCTTAAGATTATAACAACTTCGTCTTTTAACAAAATTTATTTGGATATTTAAAGGTAATGTGTTATTCTGAGCCCTATACATAACGGATAAAATACTATAATCTATCAAATCATGGAAATTCAATAACCTCAGTTGATAAAATAATATGCTTGATGGATGACAGTAATGCTTTCTGGTGATAATTCTTACATTTCTTTTCTGTAGTACAAAAATAGGCTTTGTAATTATTTTACACACTTTCCCCCCAAATATCAATAGAATAGATTAAGTGTTGAACAATGATTGTGTTATACAACAAATACATAGCTTTATCATTTAACATGTCCCTGACTTTGTACAGTACTTTCAGTGTGGCTGCCCCCCGCCTATGGAACTCTCTTCCTGACTGCCTAAGAGCTCCACAGTCACTGGTTGACTTTAAGAGCGGCTGGAAGACCTTTAATTTTAACCAAGCATACTCTGCCTCCTCATGATTCTATCTTTGATCTTAGTTGATACTGTTATCGATTTTACTTGTTTTATTACTTGTTCTATTGACATTTAATTATGTTGCACTTTGTAGCACTTTGAGATTTTCATTAATAAAAAGTGCGTTATAAATTGAATTCATTATTATTTATTATTATTATGTAATTGGGTTTATCTAGATTTAATGATAATTCATTACTGGTAAGTTTAAACCAAGTTTGTATTTTAACAAATCTGTCTTCATCAACTGCAACATCTGTTCTATATCTTTACACAAACAACATAATGTGGTATCGTCAGCAAAAAGGACACATTTAAGGAGTCCTGACAGATTACCAAGTCATTCACATATAAAATAAATAACTTTGGTCCAAGTATAGAGCCTTGAGGAACTCCACTTGTGATATTGCAGATGTCAGATCTTACACCATTTATCTGTACAAACTGTTTCCTATCTTTCAAATAACTAGATACCCACTGTAATGCTGGTCCTCTAATACCATATTTATACAAATTTCCAAGGAGAATAGTGTGGTCAATAGTATCAAATGCTTTTTTTTAAATACCCTGATGAATGCTCAGTAATCCAGGTAGAAAAATCTAAAAAAGCTAAGTCTGGTCCTCTGGACATTAAAAAAAAAAAAAAAACTGTAGAAACGTTTCGTCTTTCGTCCGAAAGACTTGCTGTATTCAGCTCAGTCTTATAAATAGCACCCTCTCACAGTGGATCAACCAGTTTGCTGATGACAGCCGAAACCAGCTGCTCATATGATCAAGGAGGACCATCAGCCTAACGATAGATCATTAGCACCCTGATGGTTGTTTGCTATTCACAGAGGGCTGAGTGATACTAGCAATAACAGCATTGTAAGAGGGGGACAGTTGAACCTGGAGGCCTCCACCTCTGTTTAATGATGGATGGTTTCTTTTCACAAAGATGGCCTCCTTTACTCCTCTCTCAAACCACTGTTCTATTTCCTGTGGGCGTAGCCCTTTAAGCCACGCCTTTTGGGTTTACCCTGTGCTTCGCACCAACATTGAAAACTTCTAGTCCACGCCCACCTGCTGTGGGCCCACACCCTCGGTCCATAAAAACCCCTGTCGACCGAGGAACTGCCCCCAAATTTTTTTCACCAACTGAAGACTCTACATAAGAAAGATAAGAAGATCACAACAACATGTTTTTTAAACGACCTTCAATAAATGCACAGGATATGAATTCTTGCTTCATCCTGGTGGAGGACAAGCAGCACCCACTCTGAGTGGTGCTTTGGAGTCCAACACTGACAGCAGGCCGTGGTCCAGAACCGCGTGCTCTGCCTGCCAGCTCCTGACGGAGGAGGAAAAGAAGCAGGCCGTGGTCCAGAACCGCGTGCTCTGCCTGCCAGCTCCTGACGGAGGAGGAAAAGGAGCAGGCCGTGGTCCAGAATCACGTGCTCTGCCTGCCAGCTCCTGAGGAGGAGAAAAAGGAGCTCCGGTTTGAACCTCCCCTGTCCACTGGGCACCGGAGGCTCAACCGAAGGTGGACGCTCCGCGCAGCCTGTGGTAAGCAGCTGTGGCGGTCTACGCGTCCACAGGGGTAGCTAGTGCGGCCGGCATGTTCCTCCCGAAGGTTCTGACCCGGTTTCGCCTTTTCCTCCGCCTGCGGAGATGTCTAGCTGCCGCGTCGCCCCACTTCTTTGAAGTGCGCGGGGCCGGCCTTACCCCCCACCGAGGGAGAAGTCGTGACCGACGGTATGGCCGCCACGACCGACGAGCAAGGCCCAGCCCAGCTGAAGAACCAGAACCAGCTCCACTCCAGCCTCTGACACGACGAGCGCCGTGTCCTGAGGACGCAGGACAGACTCGCTGCTCCACGCGCTCCCGGTCATAAAAGTTGGGTCGCGCAGACGCGTGCGGGCTGAGGGTCCCTGAACGCATCACTCAGCCTCAACGTCGCGGACAAGCAGGCCACAGGACGCTCTCCTCTCGCCGCTCCACGCGCTCCAGGACATCAGGTGAGCCACGTGCGCTGGTGGAGGTCCCTGAACGCACCACTCAGACTCCATCCTCGCTACTGGCAGGAGGACTCGCAGCTAAAAACAGCAGCCAGAGGGAGCGATCCGACCCAGCTGTTCAGACGTGGACTCCCTGCTGCAGAGCGCGGACAACAAGCCCGTGTCACCCTACGCTCCCATCACGAGGACTCAGGAGCGCACGATCCAGGCTTCTCTGCTGTTACACCGCTGCAGCTCTGAGCTCTGAGGTTTGCACTGAGACCAGTGAAACACGTGAGGACACTATTTCACGTAGCACCCAGCTCCAACAGGCTTCAGGTGCGTGCTCGAGCAGGTGAAGAAGCATGCAGCATCACCTCGGGCAGACCCTCGTGCCGCACACGGACCGGTGCGCCCTAGGGAGCAGAGCAAGGCATACCGCCGACCCCAGCTCCAGGACACCCGGGTCACTATTACCAGCAGACCGGGAGCTCCAGAGGTAGGGGCCGCCAGCAGTCACCATGGACCGGCCAGCACCAGGTGCAAGGAGGACATGATATAAAAATGACGCTGTGAAGGAGATGTTTTTTAACAGCTTTTTGAGTTCTGAAAATAAAGTTTCTGTCTTGAAAACAGTGTTTGTTATTCAGACATGCTGGTTGCCTTTTTTTCCCCGAGTTCCGTGAACACATCTCCAGGTTCGTGCAGTGATAACAAAGCACGTTCTTTCACACAAAGCCGAGCTACGAGTGGTTCCGATGTTCCCCCGGTAACCACTCAAGCCCCGCATGCGTACGTGACTGCCAGCAGCAGGCACAGCGATGCACTGCACAGTCATGTAAGACAAACATCTGCACTTGTTAACACAGTTAACTGTCATGAGCCTGGCCTGGACACATTGGTTCCAGCCAGGACATTTCTGTCTTCTTCAACATCGGGTCAAGCAACAGGTATTGTCTCTGACCCGTCTCAAAAAGACGTTTTCTCATGCATGGTCTGATAACAGTTGTTTCAGCCAGGACCTTTTCGTCTCTTCCACACGCCAGACAGATCAGGTAAAACCACCGAACTGTACGAGTCAACTCAGTGCAGCAGGGGTCGTGAGAAGAGCCTCCTATGGGCCATTGCGGACTCCGTCCACTAGGTGGCGGTGGAGGACAGTCTATTTCTCTGGTGCAACAGAACGTTGTTCAGCTCAGTCTGGCTTCAGAGTCCAGACCTGCTCTCTAACTGGTTAAGACTATTCGCAACAATTACACTCTGCAGTTTGCAGAGACGCCGCACCGGCTCATTGCAGTTTCTGAAGACAAAACATCTTCAGCACAGGGCGCTGCAGTTTGGAACTACAGGAACTGTTAGCGAAATACGTCATTTCCGGAGTCCCCCTCGAGCGAGGACGGAACCGTTTTTCTATTCAAAATACTTTGTTTTCCAAAGAATCAAACAGACTCGGGCAGTTTTCTGGATTTGTCGATTTGCAACAAACATATCACGTGAATCGTCTCTTCCATACGCTGACAATAAAACGTATTTTTCAAATACGTGACACGGAGTTGGATTCGTCTCAATCAATCGCAGAGATGCATTCCCACATTCCAATCATAAACAAACACAGGGAATTCCTCAGGTTTGTTTTTTTCAAAAAGTTTGCTATCAGTACGACTGCATGTCGTCACGTCAGTCCGCTCCCCGCACCTGCACGAGGGTTATCTGGCGGTGTTTACCGCGTCAAGGAGCATGAAAACTCTGTTATTCACTTGGCCCGAGGATCGATTGCTTCTGTCTCGATCCTAGAAGAAGCAGAAGCCCAGACTGGTGAATAAATGTCCCACTTGGTTTTTCGCCATAAACTGGGGAAACAGCTCAGTTACTCCAGTGCATAAAGTATTTACTGAGACGACCCTCCGCTCCTCAGCTGTTGTGTCGGAACAGAGGAGAGAGCAGCTGACGTCATTCTTCAGTACGTCAGCCTCACAGGTCAGTTCCAGCGTTATAATAATGAGATTGTCAGGAATGATGGCTGCCGTTCACGTGGTAGTGAAATTAATTTTACTACACATGCACCGTTTTTTCAGAGATGGTTTTTATGTCAGAAAATTGACCCAGTACACCACAACTGGCTCAATGTCATGGTTTCTCATCACTGAGAACGGACCAGTATGGCAAGCTCTTTTAACATAAAATCGTGTAGTCTGTCTACCCGTCATTATATTATAGATACCAAAGAATGAGTTCCGACCAGTCACATTTACTATGGACTAGTCAGAATGTTTATTTGAGATGGACCTGGTCTTTAGGGGGAAACCCTGGACTTTGTCAGAGCCCTGAGCAAAGTGACGACATTCAAACAGACGCATCCCTTTTTCTGAACGGGATGACTCCTGCCTGTCACAGTCAGTATGGGGGGGCGTGGCCGCCAGGTACGTCCCTTCACATAAACGTTCTGGTCGCTGCTGTCAGTACACAATGTCTGAAACACTAGACGTTGCGTACATAAATCACCAGGGCGTGTGCGTTTAGCCCAGTTTTTTCATTCAACCTTTATTTAGTCAGGTAAATCTCATTGAGCCTCGTGGACTCATTTACAAGAGCGACCTGCTAGCAGTGTTTCAACAGCTGTTCAGCAGTCGCTGATCACAGCCAGAAGTCTGATCTGCCGGGCGCACACACACACTTGAAATCGCTACGGGCGGCTCTCTCACCCCCCGCTGTGCTAGATTGGCCACTCAGGAGAACGCTCAGTGCCCACTGTTCTTTTCCTGAAGCCCCAGGACGACCCCCACTGGGGTGGACGCATTGGCACACAAACTGTGGGCCAAAATAAAAATAAAAACGTTTTATGTTCTTTCCTCCAGTCTAGCTGCCACTGGAGCTACTGGAAAGGGTGAAGGAGGTGGCGTACAGTGATTCTGATCGCCCCGCAGAACACACCATGGTTCCGGTGCTACAGCAACTAAGAGTTTCCCTGTGATAGGTCAACATTTACTGATCTGGTTGCTGAACGTTAATGTTTAGAAAGTCGTGAATTTTTCTAAAAAGACGTCTTTATGCACTACCCTGTAAGCGTGTCCAAAGTGTTTACCGGTACGCGTCAAATGGGTTGCTTGTCAGCAATGGTGCCTGGGTAGTCATTTGGACCCATCTTCATTTTCTCTGGGTTCCATCTGCCCATGTTTACAGTTATGGCTGGTCAGAAATTTAGCCTGCAGCAGGGTTACAACTTATGCTGCAGCGATGTCTTCCTGCCACGGGGGATTCAACGATAGAACAGGTTTTAATCATCCCCTGTTAAAACGTTTTCTGAAAGGTGCTCGTCGTCTTAGTCCGATTCACGCACCTTAGTCACACAATGGGACCTAGTTACTGTGCTGAGTTCACTAACTAGGGATCCATTTGACCCGTTTAGACCAGATACAGTTAAAGCTTGTATCCTTAAACCAGCTCTGTTGCAGGTTCAAAATTTGGCTAAGGAGTAAATGACTTGTCTGTTTCTCCTTCTCTTAAAGGAAGACAAAATGATTAAGAGGGAAGGGAGTTCAGTTGAACTTAGACCAACCCTGTTTTTAGCCTTAAAAGCTTGACGTGTTCATTCAAAGTTTAAATCATTCACTGAACGGCCTTGTTCCCCTCCTCTCTTTTCTGCAGAGGAAGAACGCCTACATTTGTCTTGTCCAGTGCGGGCGCTAAAGTGTTATGTGACACGCACTGCTGCAATGCTTAAGTCTGATAAGTTTTTTGTGCCTTCAGAGGACAATCTCAGGGTCAACCATGACCTCTCAGCGGTTGTCACATTGGCTATATGAGGCCATTTCTCTGGCATACAGCTTCCTGGCCTCCAGCCCCCTGAACAAATAAGAGTTCACTTCTCTAGAGGGATTGCAGTTCCATAGCCCTGCACGGAGGTCTTCTGTGCAGGACATCTGTTCAGGCTGCCTCTTGGTCGTCAGCGACTCCCTGTATCTATTTTGGTTACAGAACGTTTCCAGCTCCTCCCTGATACATTATGTTCTCAGGGTTGTAGCAGAGTGATTGTCTTTCATTATCAATAGACTTATTGATGATTGACACAGTTGTATCTGCTTTGTTGATTCTGATTATGAATTCAGAGTCGTTCATTTACCATCACATGATGATGAGGATTGTCCACCTGCTATATTATGCACCCTTTTGTCTCAATTGACAGTGCATATTCATGCTTATTGAGGTGTGGCGGTTGCTTGAGTGTGTTATGGTTTCAGTCAGACCCAATGGGGCATGGACCATATCGTGCTCCGCCCTTTAACCCAAAAGGCGTGGCATTAAGGGCTATGCCCACAGGAAATAGAACGTCGGTTACGTACTGTAACCCTAGATTCTATGAGTGTGGGCGTAGCCCTTTAAGCCTTGTGGCCCCATTGGCTCTCTTTGGCTGAAAAAATTGTTTTTGCCATTGGGAGCAGTTCCTCGGTCGACAGGGGTTTTTATGGACCGAGGGTGTGGGCCCACAGCAGGTGGGCGTGAACTAGAAGTTTTCAATGTTGGTGCGAAGCACAGGTTAAACCCAAAAGGCGTGGCTTAAAGGGCTACGCCCACACTCATAGAATCTAGGGTTACAGTACGTAACCGACGTTCCTCTCTATCCAGGATGTGAACATCTTCATCCCTGAAAGAGTGACCGCTGGCTTGGAGATGTGTGTAGACCGCAGAGTCCTGGCCTGATGATGTTGATCTTCTGTGCTGGGCCATATCCTTTTGGCCAGTGGCTGTTTAGTTTCCCCGATTTAAGACTGATCACAGCCCTACTGACACTGAACAGCATACAATATTACTCTGTTTGTGCCGGGGGACTGGATCTTTGGGATGAAACAGTCTTTGCCGTAATGTATTTTTGGGTTTGGGGTGCTAAGAATACCTTGGACTGCCATGATGACGACCAAGGCAGTTTTGGACCGCGTCAAACCTATGTCATTAATGGGCAAAATTACCAAACAGAAGCTCTCATATTTTGGCCACGTGATGCGCGCTGATTCTTTAGAAACGTCAATGATGCTTGGAAAAAAGATGGTGTAGTGGCAGGGCTTTCGACTTGGGACCCGAAGGACGCGGGTTCGCGTCCCGGCCACTACACACCTTGGGGTGTCTATGAGTGCATACCTAATTCTCCAGCTCCCCGAGCGCTTTCTGGCTGCTCACTGCACCACCTGGTGGTGGTTGGGTTAAATGCAGAGACGAATTTCGTCTGTGTATGGGAAACATACACAGATGACAGACAAACACATTATTACATTATTACATTACATTACATTATTATAAAAGTCAGTGGAAAAACAAGACAAGACCGCCAAAGAACAAGATGGCTCGACACAATCACGACAACAATGAATATGCCAATTGTGGAATTGAAAGAATTGGTGAAAGACAGGAAGGCGTGGAGTACAAAGATTCATAAAATGACCGAAAGTCGGATGTTGTATTTTGAAAATAAACGTCTCAGTTTCTCGGAAACTCCCGCGACATACAGAACGACCACTGGTCTGGGTCTTGGTTCCTTCTTTTCACCTGATGGCTGGCTGGAGTTCAGTTTGGGTTTCTTCTCTGCTTTTTTTCTTTTTTTTTCCCTTTTATATATGGCCTCCCTTCTCACTTTACAGGCATCCTCTTCACACCATTATGCATTTTTTTAAGGATAGAAAGAAAGGAAAGACAGAAAGTAAGACTACAAAACACATGGATGTTGGCTACTCTCCACCCCAGAATGAATGGGCCTACCTCCTGGATTTGGGTGTGGGCTGCCCCATGTAGGGAGCAGGTACATGTCTTGGACCTAGGGGGTATAGAGTGTGCATCGGGATTATGAATGGAACGTGTCGTTATTGTTTGTCTTTCTGTGAGTGAGGGTGAGGATGAGGGTGGGTCTGAGTGAGTGTGTCTGTGTATGAATGTCTAAGTGTCAGGCTGGGACTTGGACTGCCCCCTCTCTGATACATCTGAGGCTACTTGGTGTTGCGCTCCTGCCACGTGGTCCCCCGGGTGGGTGTCCCTTTGCCTGCGGGCGTGCTTGGGGCCCTCGCTGTCGGGGGTTGGGCGCTTGGGCGTGTGTCGGCGCGGCCTGGTGGCTGCCTGGTGGGGCTCGGGTCCTCTGGTCCTGTCGGGTCTGGGCCTGAGGGGTGGGCGTCCCCGGTGCCCGGGCCTCGGTGACCGGGCCTGGGGCTACGTCGGTGCAGCGGGCTCCGACGGGGGCCTGTGAGTTTGTCGCTGTTGGTCCCGGGGGGTCATTGTGTGTAGTCGCTGGTGGGGCTCTTCCTGTTCTCCCCTTTGGTCGGATCTGGGGAGTTGGTGAGTGGCTCGTCCTGTTTGGGTGGCCCTGGGGACTCTGGGCTCGGGGTCCTTCTTGGGGTCTTGGGCTCTGATCCCCCCTTTGTCTGCCTCGGGCCTTGGGGGGGCGGATCTCTGATGCTTCGCGGTCACTATTGAATGTTCTATTCGAGGAACCTTATTCACTTATGCATGCTCACAACCACATACAAATGGGTGCAGGGATGTATATGTAGATATCATATGCAGATATGTAGATGGGTATGTGACTGAATATGAATGTATATGTATGTATACTGTATATTCATTTGTAAGTATGGGTATGTATATTTATGGAATTCTACTGCAAAGTCATGAATGTTATTATTATTCTTTATGCATGTGTTGCTGTGTTCTGTCATGTACTTTGCAGGATTGCAGATGGAGGTTGGATGTGTTTGCCTTGTGCTTTTTTTGTGGATAATTGTTATGTCTTGTTGTCTTACTTTCTGTCTTTCCTTTCTCTCTACAAAAAAAGAAAAAAATATTCACATCGGTGTGAGAGGATGACTGTAAGGTGAGAAGGGAGGCCATCTATAAAAGGAGAAAAAAAAGACTACAAAACACAACAATTATCCGCAAAAAAGCATAAGGCAAACACATCCAACCGCCGTCTGCAATCATGGGAAGTACATGACAGAACACAGCAACAAAACACATATGCATAAAAGACCCATAACATTCATGACTTTACAGTAGATTTCTATAAATATATATACCTATACCTACAAATATATACATACATACATACATATACATTCATATGCAGTCACATACCCATCTACATATCTACATATGATATCTACATATACATCCCTACATCCATTTGTGTGTGGTTATGAGAATGCATAAATGAATAAGATTTCTCTAATAGAACATTCAATAACGACTGTGAAGCATCAGAGATCCACCCCCCAAGACCCGAGGCAGACATAAGGGGAACCAGAGCCCAAGACCCCAGTAGGACCCCGAGAGCAGAGCCCCCGGGGCCACCCAAACAGGATTTCTTCTCTGCTTTGAGGAAGGCCCATTAGGATATCCACATTGCTCTAGAGCAGTGGTTCTTAACCTGGGTTCGACCGAACCCCAGGGGTTTGATGAGCCGGTCTCAGGGGTTCGGCGGAGCCTCTGCATCGGATGTAAAGACACACTTGTCTTTACTTGTGTAAACACCGGTCTGACCGGTGTTGCCAGATAGAGTCCCACCCGCCCAAAGCACTCTACCGCAAAAGTCAGAAGGAAAATTGCGGTGAACCGCCCAATCTGACAACACTGGTGACGACTGCAGATTCAGTGCTGATGCGGAAGCGCGCACATTCATCAACGGCTGTCATGTCGTAGTTGTACGTCGTGTGTTTTTTTCACAATATTTTACAAACTACGGTAAATATGTCGAGCAAAAAAAGAATGTGGTTGGACGAATATGTCAAAGTCAAAGTCAAAAGTCAAAGTCAACTTTATTGTCAGAACTGCAATATGTACAGGACATTCACAGGACCGAAATTGCGTTTCTCTCAGTCCCACATGTCCAACATGGATTCACGTGTGTCACGGAACGGGATGGAAGTCAGCGTCCTATCTGCATGATATGCAATGCAAAGTTGAGCAACTCCAGTCTTGCAAAACTAAAGGAACACTTCATGAAGATGCATAGAGACAGGAACACAAGAACACAACGCTTGCTGAATTCAAGGTGAAACGATATATAGCTTATTTCTGCGTTTCAGCTTTTTCTGCTACTATTTGTTTCTATGCTAATTTTAGCTTTTTAAGCTAAGATGCTAAGATATGATGAAAGGGCCACTCTGCCTGCTCTTGGATTTGTACCTGTTAGCAAACCGATCATCGCAGCATCGTATGAAGTTGCTTATCTGATCGCAAAGCAGGGTAAGCCACACTCCATCGGTGAAACTCTCATAAAACCAGCTACATTAAAGATGGCAAATCTGCTACTCGGAACAGCAGCTGAAGATAAATTATCCCAAATAAGAAGTCACACTGATTTGCAGTTATGTAATGTTTTTTTTGTGTATTCAAAACAACAAAATACAAATTAAATTTAAAAAAAAAGCACTGTGTTGTTTTTTTTCTTTGTTCTTTGAGCAAGGTGATGTTGTAGAATTTGAAAAAAAAATCATATTTTATATATTACAAAAGAGGGGTTCAGTGAGTGGGCATATGAAACTGGAGGGTTCGGTAGCTCAAAAAAGGTTAAGAACCTGTCTTGTGTGGGATTTCTCCTTCTGCCTGGCTCCTGAGTTAGTGTAGACAAAACGTTTCTACCGTTTTTTTTTATGTCCAGAGGACCAGACTTAGCTTTTTAAGAGCTTTTTTTAAAATCAACAAATATACTAACACAATATTGTTTTTGATTGACAGCAGTAGTTATTTGTTCTATTAATTCCATGAGAGCCATTGATGTAGAGTTTTTTTTTCTCTAAACCCATACTGACTGCTACTTAGAATATTTTGTTTATCAATAAATTGATCTAGTCTGGTCACAAATAGTTTTCTAGGATTTTTGAGAACTGTGGTAACAAGGATATTGGTCTACTGTATAAATGTTGAACACACATTTATCACAAATTTTAAAAAGAGGAACTACCTTAGCTACTTTCATATTATCTGGAAATATTCCTGTTGAACATTATAAATTACCTATATATGGACATGGCTCAATAACATGACTAATTATGTCCTTTACAAACATCACATCCATGTCAACCCAGTCTTTTGATCTCTTGTCTGTAAGATTTTTTTGACTATATTCATTATTTCTTCTTTGTCTGTTCCATTAAGAACAATACTGTTGGCACAACCTATGACCGAATGGCTCACATTATTATCTACTTTTGGTATTTTAGCTGCAAGGCTTTTTATTTTATTTATTTATAAAATTTGTTCATAAAAAATACAATACAAAACAATCCCATAAATGATAACGTACAAAATATAAAAAATGAAAGGTAGCAGAAAGATTTTTTTAAATTATTATCTTTGCCCCCTTTTCAAACAATCAGTTCCAACAATAATAATCTTCCAGTAACAGAACAAAATGAATAACTCTTTCTAATTTTTCTGACTAATACAATACACATTACGCTACTTCATACATATATTTTTTAACAATTCAGTTTTGATCATTTTCTTAAATGTACACATTGACTTGGCATTTTTAACTTCATTCTCCAAACCATTCCACAATCCAATTCCCTGGATTGAGGTAGACTGTCCCTTCAAACTAGTTCTGAATTTTGGTTTTACAAATATCTCTGTCCCCTTAAGATTATAACAAGCTTGTCTTTTAACAAAACGCATTTGGATATTTAAGGTTAATGCATTGTTCTGAGCCCTATACATAACTGATAAAATATTATAATCTACCAAATCATGGAACTTCAATAACTTCGGTTGATAAAATAATGTGCTTGATGGGGGACAGTAATGCTTTCTAGTGATAATTCTTACAGCTCTTTTCTGTAATACAAAAATAGGCTTTGTAATTGTTTTACATGCCTTCCCCCAAACATCAATACAATAGATTAAGTGTGGAACAATGATTGTGTTATACAACAAATACAGAGCTTTATCATTTAATAATAATTTAATGGCTTGATCCAACATTCACAAAATAATGATTAAATCCATTTACAATTTCATTCTCACCATGGATTTCTTTGTTGTCCTTCACAAAATATTGTTAAATACCCATTTTTACCTTATGATTTTTCAGAACACTATTCATTACTCACCATGTTGCTTTCATATCACCATTACTTTTAGTTAATAAATCACTTTAATATTCCTTCTTATGTTTCATTATAATCCCTAATAATTTATTTTTATACTTTTTATATTTCTCTTCTGCCTCTTGTGTTCTCAATTTCAAGAAGCACAAATACAAATAATTATTTTACAAGCATTTATCAACCCTTTCATCATCCATGGTTGGTCAACAATATTTCTCTTTGTGTAATTTTTTGCACACAATTTTTTTCATACAGAGCTTCTAAGATATTCATAAACTTATCATATGATCTGTTCACATCATCAACATACACATCCTTCCAGTTTTGTTTATCTAAATAATCTTTTAATTTATCCAAAGCTTTTTTTGATGTGTTTAATATTTTTTTCTTAATTGTAACCACTTTTGTAATGCTTTGATCATTTTTATAGATTGTGAAAACTGGTAAATGATCACTTAAGTCAGTCGTTAAAATACCACCTATCACATCCCCATTTGTTATATTTGTGAAGATATTATCAATTATTGTGACATTATGAGTTGTAATTCTTGTTGGTTTTGATATTAACGGATATATTTAAACTACCGTATACATTGAATTTATAAATGTACTGATGTTATTTGAATTTGTTTTATTTCCCAGATCAATATTAAAGTCTTCACACAAAAAAACTTTTTTATTGAAACTCTTTTCCAATAGCTCCATGATTTTATTGGTGAATATTTCTATATTTGTTCCTAATGATCGATATACAGTACACAACTTATTATTATGTTTTTATCATTCTTGTTTATTATTTCTATTGTTATCATTTCCACAATACCATCAACAATTAATGACATTTCACAAATTAACTTACATTTTATTTCATTAACAAATAGAGCCACACCACCACCCCTTTTATGGTTTCTGTTCATATGATATAATTCATACCCTTTGATGTGAACATTATTTGTGTTTTCATCATTGAGCCATGTCTCTGACAGTGCTAGTAAAGTAAAAATTCTGTTTAATTATTTTAAGTAATCTGTTATTTTGGATATATTTGCATTTATACTTCTACTATTGAAATGAATAATAGAGAGACCTTCATTTGTCATATTACCATACCATACCATTTTATTTATAAAGCACTTTCAACAGGAACAAGTCCACACCAAAGTGCTGGACAAACAAACATGCAACAGGCAACACAGACAATGAAGTACAACACGAAAAACATAAAAACATTGCAGATCATAAATAAAACGATCCAATACAAATCAGCTGGCATTGAAAGCAATGGAGTAGTAGTGAGTTTTTAACCGGGATTTGAAAACCGAGAGGGAGGGGGCCTGTTTGATGAGCAGCGGTAACTCGTTCCAGAGTCTTGGGCCTGCTACAGAGAACGCCCTGTCACCTCTGCGCTTAAGGCGAGTTTCTGGAACTATTAAGAGTACCCGATCCTCTGACCTCAAAGCACGTGGAGGGACATATGGGTGACATATGGGGATTCGAAGATGAACCGGTAGCCAGTGAAGGGAGGCCAGGACTGGTGTAATGTGCTCTCTTTTGCGTGTGCTGGTTAAAAATCGGGCAGCTGCGTTCTGAACCAGTTGTAATCGTGCAATGGTGGCTTGACTGACGCCAAGCAGAAGTGAATTGCAGTAATCAAGCCTAGATGTAATGAATGCGTGAATCACTGTCTCCAGGTTGTTTTTTGATAATATGGGCTTCAGCTTAGACAGACGCCTCAGCTGGAAAAAACAGGATTTGACGATCATGTTTACATGACTGTTGAGTTTCATGGAAGGATCCATTATCACTCCCAGATTTGTGACTTTTTGTTTTTCGGACAGGGGTAGAGCAGAAAGGTCAATGCAGTGGTTTGAGGTTGTGTCATTGGGAAGGAACAATATGGCTTCAGACTTCTTATCATTGAAGCTTAAGAAATTTAAAGCCATCCAGTCCCTGATGTCAGCCAGGCAGTCGAGCAGAGGTTGAATAGAGCCTGTACCATTTTGTCTTAGGGGGAAGTAAATTTGACAGTCATCAGCGTAGAAGTGGAAGGGTATATTGATGTCATTAAACTGCTCTTCATTATAGTATTCACAATATTTTCCATCCATCCATTATCTTTTACCCGCTTCTTCCATTTTGGGTCATGGGGGTTGCTGGTGCCCATGTCCAGCAATCACTGTGCGAGGGGCGGGGTACACCTTGGACAGGTCTCCAGTCCATCACAGGGCCACATAGAGACAAACAGCCACTCACTCACTCACTCACTCACTCACTCACTCACTCACTCACTCACTCACTCACTCACTCACTCACTCACTCACTCACTCACTCACTCACTCACTCACTCACTCACTCACTCACTCACTAGCCGTGTTTCCATCAAGGTTTCTAGGTGCGCATTTTGAAGTATCGCAGCAGAAAAGCTTAATGGAAACGGCAAAATCCGTATTTACTTTCTCAAGTTCGCCAAAAAGTTTATACGCTCGCTTGAGGTGGTTTTTGGGATCTTCGAAAATGAGCAGATGCGCAAAACGACAGATGGAAACACATTTGCCGACTCGTGCTGCCGTAGCGAACATTCACGTCACGTGACTGATCAGCTGTTTCCGCTCCGGACAACATGTAACATCGCTAAAACTAGTTGGCATGACAGAATAAATACAACTCGCCCGATAGCAACACGTACCTGAAATATTCTCTCCATTTTGATGAGATGTGTGGCCGGGTTCTGTTTACAACCGCTACTTCCTGTTTACTGTAGACATGCGCAGTGCTGACGTCTGACGTAATGACGCTGACGTCTGACGTAATGACGCTGTGCGCGGCTTGGAAGAAGCGCTTCAAGCCAGTAGATGGAAACACTTCTGATCTGCATTAATTTGTATTTACATATTTGCGAGGTAGCTCAAAATTCGAAATGAAAATGGATGGAAACACAGCTACTCACTCACTCACTCACTCACTCACTCACTCACTCACTCACTCACTCACTCACTCACTCACTCACTCACTCACTCATACCTAAGGACAATTTAGAGTTACCAATCAGCCTAACATACATGTTTTTGGTCTGTGGGAGGAAACCGGAGTACCCGGAGAAAACCCACGGATGCACAGAGAGAACATTGTGTCCTTGGGCAAGACACTTAACCCCGAGTTGCTCCCGGTAGGACTGGAAAGCACCTTGCATTGTAGTCTGCCGCTACCGGTGTATGAATGTGTGTAGCATTCAATGTGTGTAGCACTTTGAGATTTTCACTAATGAAAAGTGCGTTATAAATTGAATTATTATTATTAACATGCAAACTCCACCCAGAAAGGTCCATGGACCGGGATTTGAACCAAGGACCTGCTCGCTGAGAGGCAGCAGCTCTACCAGTTGCGCCACCGTGCTGCCTCACAATATTTTATAACTTGAAAAAAATTGTATCAATCACATCTTCAACATTATATACTGTATTTTAAATTTGGAGTCATCGTATGTTGTCATATTTTAATGTATTTGTTCATTTGTCTGTATATTTTGTCAATTTCTTGTGTATGAGTTGTTTCAATGATTTATAATTTGTCTTCTCTTGAGCTCATCTAAGTCTTTCCAAACCCTTCAGTTCTTTTATTATTTTCAGCCTGAGACCCTTCCTGTACTCTGATCCAGATGTTTCCATTTCTTGTCCATGTTAATGCTTTTTTTCCCCCAACAACCTTGCTTCATGTGCAATATTTCCATTTTGTTTGGTTAGATGTTCATTTATGTATACCGGTACATTTGTTTTCTTCAGTTTTTTTGCTTGCATTATTACATTGTTTCTTGACATCCTACTAATGAACCTGATGACTATTGATGATTTGAATTTTTCAGATTTACTTGGCAGTGTGACAGATTGAAATGTCATCATGTTTGATGTCAATGTCTCTGTTTGGTAAAAAAGTCACTACTTGCTCCTCCAGAGTCTGTAGTTCTTCTTGTGGTGTGTCTTCTGTAACATTAGCACTAGCAGAAACTGTTGCATACGTCCAGCGCCTAACTTCAAGTCCAGTTATTACCAAGTTATCTCGTCTTGTGTATTGTTCCAAATCATCTACTTTTTGTTCTAGTTCAGCTATTTTATTGTCTTTGTTACTTATCAGATCTTTCAGTTGTTTCACTTCCTCAATCAGACCGATCAGGAGTTCTTGTTGAAATGCTAATCTTGTCAGTTCAGCACTCATAAAGTTTAATGATTTATTTTTAATTTCCTCCATATTTTCTGAATTATTTTCAACAGACTCTTGTTTCATTTGTCCATGTCTATTCGGCATTACTCACTCTACTTCTGGCCTGGCGGTAGCAGCTCTCCGGTTTGTTAGCCGAAGCTGAGGCCTGGCCACGCAGCTCACAGGCCTAGTGATGGTAGCTGTGGCCCAGCAGCAACAGCACCCAGATCTGACTGTAGCAGACCGAGTCACCCGGTTTCAGCAGCTCGCAGTTCCAATGGCAGCAGACCGGGGCTTAGCAGCAACCACTCCCAGATCCGACGTTAGCAGCCTGGGTCTCTCTTCTTCGGCAGCTCGTAGGTCCAAGGGCGGCAGACCGGGTCTCATCAACAGCCCCCAGAGCCGACGGTAGCAGCACCAATTCTTCAGCCCCAGGACCTTGCAGGTCCAACGGTGGCAGACGGGAACCCAGCAGCAACAACCCCCAGATCTGACGGCAGCAGTCTGGGCGGCAGTAACTTCCAGTTCCAACTGCGGCCGTGACACTCATGGTCTTCTCCGGCCGAAGCAGGCTCAGAGCACGAAGACTTCTCTCTTCCACCACATTCCACAAACTTGTGTGTGTTTGTATATATACAGTATGTATATATA
>JBBPBX010008638.1:38463-61995 GCA_038048925.1 Garcialebias charrua
GTGTTAATCATGAATGTAGTACTCTCTACGACCTTGTGCATGTGCACATTGTCTTTTTCCAAATTTGTGTATTCTGTTTCATTTTTTTATTGTTTCATGTGTCTATTTTCTGTATAAATAGAAAATGCTATTGGATGCCTCAAATTTCCCCTGGGGCTCGCTCCGTCCATCCGTCCGTCTGTCCGTCCGTCTGTCTGAATATGATATTGGGATTCCAGAAACCAATCTAAAATTGTTGAAACCATATTTAGGGTTAGATTCCAGCACTTCCGTAAAGTTGTTCAACAGCAATAAATTTCCATTGTTATGCTGATGATATTCAGTTATATTTAACCATGAAACTCGATGAATCCAATCAGTTACTTAGATTACAAGCATGTCTTAAAGACATAAAACCTGGATGATCCTTTATTTTCTGCTTTTAAACTCAGACAAGACACAGGTTGTGGGTTTTGGACCAAGGCATTTTTGGAATAAACTTTGCAGCCTTTCACCTAACATAGTACAGAACTTGTGCCAGTGCAGATATAATGTGATGAAGATACAAGAGAGCATCTCAGGAATACAAAAATAGTAAAATGAAAGAAAAAAATACAAAGTATTTGACGAATACCAAGACTGTTGTGTTATGATTACCGGGTACCTTCACACTGGAGGAGCTTTATCTAAATTTGCCATGGAGAGGGAAGCAAGGAATCATCATCCAGTGTGAAGGGGACTAAATGATGCACAGTATGGGTTTATATACACATTACTGGTACAAATACAAGTTAATGAAACAATACTTGTTCACATGTTTCTACTTCTGCTCACCTGAAAGTACAGAAACATGAACACATCAGTAGCAGGTGATCACTGTTGCAGACTGTTGGTCTTCTGAAACCAGCTCATGCTCAATTCCTACATTTAAGACCCCTAAGGTGCCTAGAGTGGCTACATGGGTTTTAACCATGCTATGTTCTCTGATCCATAGAAAGAACATTAATCTTTCAAATGGCAAAAAATAAAACTTTCAGCTCATGTCAGAGCCCTCTGGACAACAAACCAGTTGCTTTTGGATTTTCCCAAATCCATTGTTTAAAACCAGAGGTGACCAAGCCTGTTTGGGGGTGGCCACAAATTTGTGTAATGGCCTAGCTTTAGAAAATTAAGTCTTCCCAGAACATTAAGCATTTAAATTCATTACACTATAATTCACTTTCTGTCAGTTGTTTTTACTGTTAATTGAACTAAACATTTAGCCTTTTTACTGTTCAAGTTTAATTTTGGTAATATGTTTGTTGAATGTTTTATTGAAGTCTACATTTGTTGCCAATTTACAAATGAATAAATTCATGCTTCACATAGCACATTGGTCATATGTATGCTCAATAGAAACAAAGACTTGACTTAGATCAGTCATGAGGGAAATACCATGCTATGTGTAACATTATAAGGGGCACTCAAGTTATCCATGCTGGTTCTTTAATAATAGCAGTAATTTGTGTTTTATGCGTATTGTGGAGAGCATTTGCTTTTTCACAACATTTTCTTGAAAGATCATGGCTACCACAAAAAACTACAGCTGTGGTAAGTGAGTTGTTGTGTGTGGAAATGCTGCCTTTAGCAGATAACACTAATTGGTTAACACAACACAGGCCATCTCAGTTAGAGCAGCAGATTTAATTACCCACTGATAACAGAAGGTGCAGTGTGGAACACACACAATCTGGTCCTAATCCAATGCTGACGCTGACATTTTGTTCTTGTAATTGTTTAAAAAAAAGTATTTACAATGTAAACTAGAGCAACAGTTAGGGATGTTTGATGAGTCACAATCACAAGACTAAATAAACATAAAACAAATGACAAAATCTGTTTTAGGACTATTGCAATGAATATTCTGTTTTGCTGTTTTGTTTAAAGGTTTGCCTTATTCCCCTCTGTCTCATGCTTATTATTTAGGAAACCTCCATACCTTGGGGGTGTATGAACATTACACAGCATGAGAGGAACTCTCTCTTCTCATCTCAGCCCACAGCCTCCCAGTGCAGCAGACACCATATGCCCAATGTACACACACTGTCTTTCTCACACACGCACATACACACACACACACACACACACACACACACTACACCCTGCGGTGCGGTGCTTAGGTGCTATTTTCTCTGCATCGAAGATAAGCTTTCTCTCTTGCTGTTGCCATGACGATACACTGTAGCGACTTGGCAGCATGGAGATGAGTAATGAGGTGTCACAATAGCACTATGGGTTACTGGTGACCCCTCACCCCTGGGGGTAGTGAGAACTCAGGTACTGAGGCAAACAAGGGTGCACAATAATCATTCCTCTGGGTGTCCAAAGTGTGACCCGTGGGCCATTTGCGGCCCTTGGAGTGATTTTATGCGGTCCACAACAGCAGTTTAAGAATGGTATCATTATGACCAGCAGGCTTAAGAGCTCGTTACAGACTTATTGCAAATTAGTTGGTAATCCTTTTTTATTACCAGAAAAACGGATGAAAAACAATCTTCTCAAAATGAGCAATATTAATCAAAATGCAAACCTTTGGCTATAATCTTTTTAGTTTCACTTCATGGTACAAAGCATCAAAAACCTGATATCTACCAGAAAAGAGACTTTTGGAAAATGATTCATAAAACTTGGCTAAATAATGCAGTTGATAAAATAATCAAGAAGGAAATTGGACACCACAATGTCAACTTTCATTTTTATGCAGATGATTCGCAGATCTATTTACCACTAAGGCCTAGATCCAGTGACCCAATGATTTCTCTCTTTGACTGCATCTCTGCAATCAAACATTGGCTAAACAATAACTTCCTGTTTTTAAATGACAATAAAACAGAATGGATTTTATTTGGTGACTAATGCCTCTTTTCCACCGCTCGGCTCGGCTCGGGTTGGATCGGCTCAGGTCGGCTCAGTTCGGGTCGGGTCACATCTATGTTCTGTTTCCACAGCTTTTTTGTACCCCTTCTGTGGGCGGGGTCCAGAATCCTACTCGTCTTACCACATGGTGGCAGTAGTGTTCCTCAAGCTATTTACTACAGTACTAGCCACCACTAGAAGAAGAACACAATAAAGACTTTGTATCACATATTATCAATTCTATCAAAAACCACATAGCTGATATTTTTCAAAAAAATCTAGTGTGATCACAACATGTTCATATACGAAATGTATCCTGTTGGAGTTATTTGAAATAAAATTCAATGTTTTATAGACATAAATGTGTCAACCTACGTCCATTATTTTCTACTTTGTATCACATATTATCAATTCTATCAAAAACCACAAAGCTGATATTTTTCAAAAAAATCTAGTGTGATCACAACATGTTCATATACGAAATGTATCCTGTTGGAGTTATTTGAAATAAAATTCAATGTTTTATAGACATAAATGTGTCAACCTACGTCCATTATTTTCTACTTTGTATCACATATTATCAATTCTATCAAAAACCACAAAGCTGATATTTTTCAAAAAAATCTAGTGTGATCACAACATGTTCATATACGAAATGTATCCTGTTGGAGTTATTTGAAATAAAATTCAATGTTTTATAGACATAAATGTGTCAACCTACGTCCATTATTTTCTACTTTGTATCACATATTATCAATTCTATCAAAAACCACAATAGCTGATATTTTTCAAAAAAATCTAGTGTGATCACAACATGTTCATATACGAAATGTATCCTGTTGGAGTTATTTGAAATAAAATTCAATGTTTTATAGACATAAATGTGTCAACCTACGTCCATTATTTTCTACTTTGTATCACATATTATCAATTCTATCAAAAACCACAAAGCTGATATTTTTCAAAAAAATCTAGTGTGATCACAACATGTTCATATACGAAATGTATCCTGTTGGAGTTATTTGAAATAAAATTCAATGTTTTATAGACATAAATGTGTCAACCTACGTCCATTATTTTCTACTTTGTATCACATATTATCAATTCTATCAAAAACCACAAAGCTGATATTTTTCAAAAAAATCTAGTGTGATCACAACATGTTCATATACGAAATGTATCCTGTTGGAGTTATTTGAAATAAAATTCGAATTTTTATAATTTATTTTCGTTGTGCAAACACAGGTTTTGGAAAAAGTCAAAGCGAAACTACTTTAAATGCAGCACATTTGACCATACGTGACAATATTAAAGCGTGGTTAAGCTCAGGAGCCCTCGTACTATTAAAGTCAGCTATGAAATATATTTTATATCTGTTCATTGAGCTACATTTAAAGACATAAAGCCGCCCGCGCGCCGCGTGTTGCTCGTGGCGAACCTATTTTTTTAAAATCCTGCAGTTTTGAGCAGTACGTGATTTTATTAAGGACACGTTCAGCTGAAGACCCATCTTTGCTATAAATTTAAAAAATAATAATTGTTTTTACCGTGTTTATCATGTAAAAGTCCTGCAGTGATCGCGTCCCTCGCTTCCGTAAAAACAGCTCTCGTCTCCTCCTTCCTACTTCCGGAGCGGGTGAGCTCGCTTCAGTACCCCTCTGAAACCAGCCCGAAAATCTCAGGAAATCTCGCGCGGCTCCGCTCGGAATATCCGGTGGGAAAGGATGAAAGGGGGTCTCTGCGACGCACATATGACGTAACATCCGACCCGAGCCGACCGGTGGAAAAGGGGCAAAAGATGCAACTGGCCTGGGAAATTTGAACATTAACTTCAGTGACAGTGCGGAAAACCTCGGAGTGACCTTTGATAAGGCTTTACATTTTGACAAACACATCGCCTCTGTTGTCCGGTCTGGATGTTTTTATTTACGCCTTTTAAAAAAGGTCAAACCCTTTTTAAACCGTTGCAACTTGGAGAAGGCTGTTCATGCTTTTATCAGTTCTAGGCTCGATTATTGTAACGCTCTGTATGTTGGTGTGCCTCAGTCAACACTGAGCCGCCTCCAGCTTGTTCAGAATGCAGCAGCTCGCCTTTTAACCAACACTCCTAGATGGGACCACATCACACCTGTTTTATTCTCACTACATTGGCTTCCTGTCCGTTTTAGGATAGATTTTAAACTTTTATTATTTGTTTTTAAAGCTCTGAATGGCCTCGCTCCTACTTATATAACGGAGTTGTTAAGTTTCCCCGCCCGCTCCAGGTCTCTGAGGTCAGATAGCCAACTCTTGCTCTCTGTTCCACGGACAAAATATAAACGTTGGGGTGACCGTGCCTTTTCTGCGGCCGCACCTCGACTCTGGAATACACTCCCACTTGAGCTACGCCAGATTACTGAACTTGGCCCTTTTAAATCGAAGCTTAAGACTTTTTTTTATTCCAAAACGCTTTTAGTAATTAAATATGTGGTGACATTTCTAGTTTTCTTTTTTTTTTATTATGTTGTGTTTTTTCTTGCTTTTTAACCTGTTGTAATTTTAAGTACTGTACTGTTTTTTGTTAAGCACTTTGGTCACCATCACCGTGGTTGTGTAAAGTGCTATAGAAATAAATAAATGAAGTTGAATGAAACATTTTTAATGAATATAACAAGGTATCATCTACATACAGCACTTTGTGTGGACTTGTTCCTGTTTAAAGTGCTTTATAAATAAAATGGTATGGTATGGTATGGTATATGAATTGACTAACGTTATCAAACCTTCTATGAATCTGTTGACCGACAGCTGGATGATTTTTCAAGGCTGATCAACCCTCTTTTTAAAAGAACACAACTCAAATTATACTTTTGTTACTGAGAACAGACTAAAATTAACTTTCCAATCACAACAAAACAACAAACAAAGACCCAACTAATAAAAGAAATTAAATAATTTTTAATACAAAATCTAAGCTTAGTGTTCATGAGGCTTTTAATGTTTTGGATCTACAACAGCTTAAAACTCTTCACCAAAATCAGTAAATTTGTCCGTTCTCCAAAATATTGTTCAAGTTGAGAGTTAAATTCACAATTTTGTGACCCACGCGTTCTTTTATCCGGATAGTTTTCACCTACATATGAAAGCGTTTGGACACCCCTGCTCTAAACTTAACCACAAATAAAGGTTGAATGACCCCAGCCCTCCTCGCCACCACCAAACTATATCTGGAAACCAGAGTCAGCAACATGGAATATGAACCAGGTATAAAAACGTGAATTGGTTGCAATGGGAGTTTTAAAGCAGTTACTTACTGCACATTTCTGTATTTTATCATTTATTCTCGTATAATCAAAAAAGGCGTTCAATACAGAACAACTGGACTTTATTTGTAGCAACAAGACGTTTCGCTTCTCATCCGAGGAGCTTTATCAATTAGTGAGGAGACAGTGAGAGGGAGAAGTTATAACAGGATAAGCCATTGACACGCACCAACATATGTAAATTGGAAACTAACACCCCCACATACTTGGGATAACACGTACCTGTGACCCATTCAAAGTTCAGTGTGTGAAAACAGAGCTTACAGAAAACACACACACATCCTACTGTATGTAAATTGACAAGTCACACCTCACACATTAATAGCAGGGACCTGTCAAAGTCTTTGGTAGTCTAACGAGGCTCCTCTGTTGTCATCAGGTGTGAGACGCCTGGGAACCAAAGGGCTGCACTATAAAGCCTCGGATATAGTTGACGCGTCGCATAGGGCGCGCGGCCAAAGTGACGCAAACGCGACGTCCCCGCCCCCGCGCTTTGGCCAGCGCGTTGGTTTCGCGCGTGGTCGTGCACCTCCCAAATTTTGAAGCTCCGCAAGCCTAGCGCGCGCGCCGAATTGATTGACAGGTCGGGTAGGGACCTCCCCGACAGCCTTCACGCCAGAATCTGCAACTGTCTGCGCCGCTGTGGTCGTGGAAACGGCGTCGCGACGCATGGAGGAATGTTTTTTATGTGATTCAAATGTTTTAAATTCCCCGAGCGAGCGGAAAGCCATTTGTTTTTGTTGTGTGATTTCAAACAGTTCTTCTTCTACGGTAGATTTCTTCTTCTACACCCTTTCTTGCAACATATGCACAGGTTTTAGAGGGTACTGCCACCTGCTGGTCAGTAAAAGAACAGCACTTTGCCATGCGCTGCCGTGCCACACTATAAACGCATGCACAGTGCGCGCGCAGCACGCGCGCTCCAGCTTGCGGACCAAAGCGCGACTATATCCGAGGCTTAAGTTTTAGAAAGTTGAAATCTTAGACCTCCTCCTCTGTTTAACAATGGTTTCTCTCTTTTTACATAAATCGCCTCCTTCACACCCCTCTCAAACCACCTGTGCTCTCGGTCCAAAATATGTACATTTTGGTCCTCAAAAGAGTGTCCCTTATCCATGAGGTGGAGGTGAACAGCTGAGTTTTGTCCAGAGGAGGAGGCTCTCCTGTGTTGGGACATTCTTCTGTGGATGGGCTGCTTAGTTTCTCCAATGTATAGGTCTGGACAGTCCTCGCTGCACTGGACTGCATAAACTACACCACTCTGTTTGTGTGTGGGTGTTTTGTCCTTAGGGTGCACCAGCCTCTGTCGGAAAGTACTTAGTACATACAGTAGGATGTGTGTGTGTTTTCTGTAAGCTCTGTTTTCACACACTGAACTTTGAATGGGTCACAGGTACGTGTTATCCCAAGTATGTGTGTGTGTTAGCTTCCAATTTACATATGATGGTGCGTGTCAATGGCTTATCCTGTTATAACTTCTCCCTCTCCCTGTCTCCTCACTGAATTGATAAAGCTCCTCGGATGAGAAGCGAAACGTCTTGTTGCTACAAATAAAGTCCAGTTGTTCTGTATTGAACGCCTTTTTTGATTTTATCATGTCCTGGACGACTGAGAATCTTCACCAGCTTATTCTCGTATGGTGAATTGTTCACTTGACCTGGATCACTGACACACTTGATCAAACAGTTTTTTGTCATGAATGCTGCTTGTTCACTCGTGTTTTTCCAAAACTGCAGGAAGAGTAAGGATTCAAAATTTGAAAGTAAAGCGTAACAACTGAATAGGAAGGCACCTTTAATGAATAAGCCTAGAACATGTGTCAACATAAAAGAACATTAAGGTTCAGACTGTGACTGCATGACACAAACACCCAACAGTTTGAATACTGACTTCTTTTTTTGTTTTTGTTCCTGAAGCCGTTTCAGAACAATATTTGCTTTGAGGTTCATTCTAGCTGACATCTCCAGAGGTGCTGCTGATCTTAAAGTGGGAGGTTTAGTTGGTTTGCAGCAACAATGTCTAACACCTGCATGAATGTCAGAACATGACATGCACCAGTACATTACTACATTGTGATGAAATGATCAATAGAATTGACATACCTGCCAGTAGCTTATTGTTGTTGCTGGTTACTAATTAGTGTTAGTTCCTTTAGGAAAAGATCTACCAAGTATTTTATTGGAGATTTCAATCATTTGTTTGAGATAGATTGTTTTTCTTTAGAAATAATTACGTTTATTTTCTGGTTTCCTAACGGTTTGCTTTTTCATTTCTGAGTTTCAGGTTATATATGTCACTATTTTTCACTAAAACCCTTGTGGACAGAAAGTAATATTCTGTTATTGATATATTGCATGCTGAACTGGGACTAGTCTGAAAGTACCACACGGTATCAATCATCATGAGTCATCCCATCATCATTCTAGAGCCTCAGACATGGCAGTTTCATCACAACCTGCAGGTGGGGAATTTATTTTCTCAAAGGACTACAAAATAATCGTGGGACTGTTCCAGAGGACTGGACCAGTGGGCTACACTAAACTCTGCTTAACATTATTTTTGTAATAAACTATATAATTTAGTTAGTAAATTGTAAGTGGGCAACATAAATCTGAACCATTTGGAAAATGTAAATTTTATATCCCTGAGTATGTCCTGGCTGCATTTTAGAGCAAAACAATCCACCATCCATTCACTGATGAATTTCTCGTCAGAGGATGAGTTTACTGTCTCAATATTTCTGTGCAAAGTCACAAGTTTTGATATTCTCAGTCTTGAACATGCATTAGTTTCCCTAACTGATCACAGCCCTCATGGCACTGAACACTGAACAGCCACGCGCCAAAAGGATGCCCCAGCACAGAGGAGCAACATCATCAGGTCAGGACTCTGTGGTCTACACTCATCTGCAGGAACTCCTCTGTCACTCTTTCAGTGATGAAGATGTTCACATCGTTGGTTTGAGAGAGGAGTAAAGGAGGCCTTCTTTGTGAAAATAACCCATCCATCATTAATGGGCAGAAGCACCCGTGTCCAATTGTCACCCCACTAATCTGCTGCAGATGTGCATTTATCCACCAGGCAAACTCAATACAAGTAAGAATAATAATGAACATAGCATCCCTTAAAGGAATGCATGCTACCTACTACCGTCCATGACAGTGTATGAAACGAAGGTGTCAAGCCATGTATTAGCTCTGGTGCAAAAGAGACAAAGAAAGACACTCAAACACTGACCCTGATAAATGTTGCTTCTGCAAACATTGCACGTACACAAAAAGTAAACAGGTTGAAATGCTGTGGCATACCACAAAACAATACTATGAATACATCTACAGTACAGGGTCAGCACTGTCATGTGCATACAACAAGCATGGTAATCAAGTTTTAGAGCAGCAGGATAAAATCCACACAGAAAACACAAAAAATGGCATTTGGAAACAAAGGATGAGTACATCATGACTGTAATGTATCCTCAAACGGTCATTGACCACCACCCCCCACCCTGCCCATGGCTGTATGAAGGTAGAGGTGGATAGGATTTTGCTCACGACTCATCTTTTAAATTGTCCTTTTTAATTTATGTTTGTTTCCCTAAAATACCCGACATTTGCATCAGCTTTCATGTCTATGATGATATTAAAGTATTCATGTGATGTGGTGAAGATACCTAACCGTAACCCCATATGTTTTGAAGCTGGTCATGTGAAGCACAAATCTCAATATACAGTATTTTCTGTTCAACATGTCTGTTTATGTGTTCATTAAAGTAACACCATATCAGATCTGTCGAGGCCCTGGTTATGAAAGACCTCCACTGGTTCTCTTGACAAACAGGGTGCCGGCGGAAATTGTGCTGCTGTTAGTCGAAGACCACGAGGGGGTAAATGTTTACTGGAACTCCTCTGACTGATGAAGTGCTCTGGATAGAGAGTGAAATGTCTCTATAAAAAAGAACCTGTCTAGATGGCCCGACTGAGAATTATTGGATCAGCTGAGAAGAGTCTGGGTCGGACAGTGAAGTGTGTGTGCGGTGGTGGTGGTGGTGGTGGGGGCGGGTTAGGACACTTGACAGAATCAAAGCTGCTGCGTTGCTGTTGTTGCTCTCTAAAATAGTAATTTCAATTCAACCTTTATTTATACAAGTTGTCTCAATGAGCATCCAGGACTCATTTATGAGATAAACCTATTTTCAATCAATTTAATCAAATGATTACAGATGTTTAATAACTGGTTCCTACACCAAAATGCAGGAAATGGCATCTCTTTTATTCCAAATTTTCTGGGGTAGGACCCACAGACCCCGCTCGCTGGACCGCCTTCTATTGTGTTCTGGCATCAATCGGTTTACAAATTAAGCCCTGATCATCACAATCAGACAATGTTTTATTTTAATATTTCATTTTTATTTCATTTTTTATGTCTTGTTCAAGGTAATGTGGTGAGTGGTGGGACGGTGCCCTAGCGCCCTCTATCTCACTGCCTAAATGACTTAATGGCAAACAATTAAATGTACTGGAATGGTGCGGCCACTTTGGTGTGGGGGATAAGCGCGCGGCACATGTTCTGAGGCTGGGCCTCTCTGCAGGCGTCGCGGGTTCACGTCCCAGACCCAACGAGCTATTTCTCTGCAGTGTCTCTCCCCTCTCTCTACCCCGTTTCGCCCTCATCCTCTACAATAAAGGCCACTAGAGCCCAAAAATGTAAAAAATAAAAATGTACTGGAATGGTCTGAGCCCACCTTCAAAAAACTCAGAAAATCACTGGTGTAATTTCAAGACTGTTGTAGAAATAAGTTTTAACGACAGAGCAGTTCTCCTTTAAAAATAGGATAAAATTGTAAAACGAAATAAAATTCTGGCTTAAAGTGCAAAACACTAAAAATGCCAGGGATTCATAAAAAAAAATTCTCCGAGTACTATTAGGTGGCTATTCAGAACGTTAATGACATTCATTCATTCATTCAACCTTTATTTATACAGGCTAGCCTCGTTGAGCCACGGGGACTCATTTACAAGAGGGACCTGTCTCACTCACACCCAGGGTCAATTTAGAGTTACCAATCAGCCTAACATGCATGTTTTTGGACTGTGGGAGGAAACCGGAGCACCCGGAGAAAACCCACGCATGCACGGAGAGAACATGCAAACTCCACCCAGAAAGACCCCCGGACCGGGATTTGAACCGGGGACCTGCTCGCTGAGAGGCAGCAGCTCTACCAGATATGACATGATAGGATTTTGCTCACATGACTCATCTTTTAAATTGTCCTTTATAATTTATGTTTGTTTCCCTAAAATATGCGACATTTGCGTCAGCTTTCATGTCCATGATAGGATGATATTAAAGTCTTCATGTGATGTGGTGATATGAAGATACCTAACCTTAACCCCATATGTTTTGAAGCTGGTCATGTGAAGCACAAATCTCAATATATTTTGTGTTCAACATGTCTGTTTTATGTGTTCATTAAAGCAACTCCATACCTCTGACTCAGACATCAACAAAGAAAGGAACTGTCCCAACAGTGCAACACTCATCCACCCACACCCCATTAAACCTTTTATCAAAACACACCCCTCCACCCCGTTTCTCTTATTCAACACAATTTTTTGTCTCACATCAATATTAAAGTATCTATATTATGCTGCCTTTTACAAATGTATTCTTTTTTAACATCCCTCAATATCCCCCTTTCCAATTATCTCATCTTCCTGTTTCAGACCATCATTTATTCATCCTTTCCTTGCACTCTTTGTCTTCCTCTGGTCTTCTCTGTAGGGTATTGAAGGCTGCCAGACTGTCACACATGAACATACTTGGACTCACACACCTCCCCAGGGTGCACTGGGCATCGGTGTGTCCTGCTGTGGGACCAATCTGCTCACCGAGGTGAGGGGTGTCAGTCCACATTTCATCATCTTGTCCGTTCGTCTGAAAGGGTGAATCTTTGGTTATCTGGCAACCCGCTGCTGTGGACCTCTTGTACCATTTAGGGTGTGGTCATTACCAGTCCTCGGTGAGACTGATGTACATTCAAATGTGTGAAGAAAAATGTTTTTTACATATTTTAAATACAAATACCTAAATAGGACTTTTTTCTTCTTCAAGAAATTATCAACACAATGCTTCAAAAGTAAAATGATATTGGGGAGTTTATTTGAAATAAACAACAATGAAAATACAACTGACACTATTTACTTTTATGTAACGTTTCTTTTCATGTTAGTTAATGATCAAACTCTACTGCAAAGAAAACACAGTGATTTTACAAAAATTGTAAGTCCTGAGATGATCCAGCTAGAGTCTGGAACTGAACCCAGTGGAGCATATTTAGAAAGCCATAAAATATCAGTTGTTTTTAATCCAACCTAGTTTAGATCAAACATCCATCCATCCATCCATCCATCTGTTATTACACGCTTCTTCCTTTTAGGGTCACGGGGTCACTAGTGCCCATATAAAGCAGTCACTATGTGAGAGGTAGAGTTGCACTCGGGTCCAAAAAATCCAAACTGACCCGGCCCCAGCCTGCAGTCGTCATCTCCCCCACCCGATCCCACGAATTAACAGTAATTACAGGTCCAAACCCCCCAAAACCCAGACATTTTTTATTAAGCTTACCACTGACTATTATTAATGGTTGGTGGACGCACACGGCTGAGTGAAGGTGGCAGAAGATTGGAGCTGAGGAGCCGTCAAAGCGCATTGGACCCTGCTCTGACATGTCGGATATTTTGTGATCTCAGGTCGTCGGCCGCGCGCGTCCATTGAGTGCAGTGACTGAATGAACGTCCATTTGGGCTGATGGATCCCTGGCAGTAGTCCGTCTGAAGCTTAACTGAACTTTTTACTTCAACCAGCCAGTCAGCACATAGACTGGTGTTGTATGGCAAGCCATGTTTGCATATATTGGATTGTCAGCCGTGCGCATCCCTGACGCAATAAAAAGGCAGAAACCGACACAGTCCACACGTTATGCACATTATTATGGCCCGGCTCGGTCCCAATCCGATGCCGGGCTCCAGGTTCGGGTTAGAAATGACAGCTCTAGCGAGAGGCAGGGGACACCCTGGACAAATCTCCAGTCCAACAAAGGGACACCCTGGACAGGTCTCCAGTCCATCACAGGAACACATAGAGACAAAAAATACAAACAACCATTCGCTCTCACCTCGGGACAATTTAGAGTTACCAATTGTCATGGTCTGTCTTATAGTGTCTGGTGTTTCTGTGTTCTGTCTGTTTGTGTTTTGATTCACACATTTGTTGTGTTTCTGCCCCTTCTGTTTAATTCAGTTTTCTGTGTCATTGTCTGGTGTTTCTGTGTTATGTCTACTTGTGTTCAATTCAGCTTTCTTTTGTGTTTAGGCTCTTTGTTTAGTTCTCAAGTCCTACCTCCTATGCTCTAAGATTAATTATTCCTTGTGCTCTTTGTTTAGTTTAGTTTTGCTCCTGGTTTCAGTTTATCAGTTTAATCTCCACATCCCAGGTTCAGTTAGTTTCCTGGCCCTCTGTTAATTGTTCCCAGGTGTTTGTATATATACTCTGTTTGCCAGTCTGTCCTTTGTCACATCGTTGTTGGCTATTCCCTGTCCTGTCCTGCCAACCTGTCTGTTCCTCGTTCCAAGGTCCTTGTGAGTTTTTGCTACCATGCAAGTTTTTTGATTTTTGTATCATTAAAGTGTTTATTTTTATAATTCTTTGTCTGAGTCCCTGTCTGCAACTTTGGGTTCTTTCCTGCCAAATCAAACCCTAACACCAATCAGTCTAACATGCATGTTTTTTGTCTGTGGGGGGAAACTGGAGTACCCAGAGAAAGCCCACGGCAGCACAGAGAGAACATGCAAACTCCACCCAGAAAGGCCCCCGGCTGGGGGACTTCTTGCTGAGAGGCAACAGCTCTACCACCTGTGCCACCGTGCTGCCTGAGATCAAACATTTTTTACAAAAAAAAAAAAAAAACTGCTACAGATTTGTAAGGGCAGGGCTGTCTCTTACAATTGCAAACAAACCAAACACAGAAAAAGTGAAGAATCATAAGACAGTCTATAAAATAAATTGTTTTTTTATTCTGAACACATTTTTAAATCATGTCAAATGCTGAGAGAATATTGTTCAGAGGGAACCAGAAGGAAAATCCTTTGATTTGGGTGATTTGATTGGCATTATTAAAAACAACTAAATAGAACAAATTCTAAAAGCTACATTCAAACACATATTGTTTAGCGCTCGTTTAGCATTTATCTTAGTGTACTGTATGTCTTAGATCCTTATTGTCTCTTTTTATACTTTATAATTTTGCTATTTTTGGGTATAACTGGGACTTTGAGTCCACAATTTCTTTCCACCTCATGTATCACATGATGGGAATGACAATAAATAAACCTGAGCTTGAAAAAAAAACTGAAAATGAAAGAATGTGTCGGGAATTAAAAACCTAACTGGGAGGAAATATATAGCACTGACTGCTATCCTGGTTGTTTTGGAAACAAGTACTTTGTATACAATTTGAGTACAAGTATTTACAGCTGCCAGTGAAATCTGTCCTGAGTGATACAGGCTGTGCTACAAAGCAGGACGAGCCTGATGTCAGGGGTTAAGATTTTCAGTGTCATGAAACTGGTTCACGTTTTACCTGGGTCTGTTACTGGGGCTCTGGACTTTGAGAATTGCCATTATAGAGACAGTTTGACAGAAGATTAACTTGTTTCAAAATGTTGGTTGACTGGATTGAATTTTAAAGAATTCTTTGTTCTTCATTTAGTGCAAGTAGATTTTAAACACAGTGAATTGCATTTGAATGAAGTTTAAATGTTACCTGTTGCAACAATAAGTGGTAGCACCTGCAGCACATATTTAATGTCCCCCGTTGTGAACAAAGAATGGGAATTGGAAATACCCTCCATCCATCCGTTCGTCCATGTGTTCTTTAGTTTTAGCAGGTCGCTTTCGTAAATGAGCCCATGAGGTTCAAAAGATTTACCTGACTAAATAAAGGTTGAATGAATGTGTGCATGTTGTAAGATAACTTGAAAAATAGGTGAGATACCGACTTCCCGTGTAAATGGTAAATGTACTGTACTTATCTATCGCCTTTCTATCTTATCAAGGTACTCAAAGCTCTTTACAATCTGTGCCCTAATTTACCCATCCACACAGCACTCTACTAGATCTATACAAAGACTAATCAGGGCTTTAGATCACATTCATACACTGATGGGACACACATCAGAAGCAATGAGAGATTCAGTGTCTTGCCCAGGAACACTTCAGTATGTGGCTGCTGGTGGAATCGAACCACCAACTTTCATATTTGAAGACTACAATACAAGAAAGTTCACTATAAAAAATGGAGTTGCCACATCAAAATGTAAGATGGATCCCATCACATATGTAAATATGCTAACCTTGTGAGCTGAATAACCTGAAATAAGCTAGGTGCTTGGATGGTAGCTGCATCTAGAAGTAAAAAAAAGGTTCCTATAAAAAATTGGGTTCATCCATCCATCCATCTTCTGCTTGTTCTGAAGTCAGGTCTCGGGGGCAGCATCTTGAGCAGGGAGGTCATCTCTTTCCACAGCCACCTCTTCTAGCTCTTCTGGGAGGACCCCAAGGCGTTCACAGGCCAAGAGAAGTAGTCTCTCCCAGATAACTGAACTTCTCACCCTATCTCTAAGGGAGAGTCCAACTACTCTGCAGAGGAAACTCATTTCAACCTCCTGTATCCACAATCTCATTTTTCAGTCATTACCCAGAGTTCGTGACCATTGGTGAGGGTAGGAACATAGACTGACCGGTAAACAGAGAGCGTTGCTTTACAGCTCAGCTCCCTCTTCACCACAACGGATCGGCACAAAGTCCACAATACTGCAGACGATGCACCAATCCGTCTGTCAATCTCATGGTCCATTCTTCCCTCACTCATGAACAAAACCCTGAGATACTTGAACTCCTCCACTTGAGGCAGAACCTCACCCTCCAAAAATTGGGTTGCTACGTTTAAATCTGAGATAGTTGCCACCATACAGTATATGACTCTGTCTTGTGAGCTGGACAACTAGAAAAATAAGCAAAATACAAACTTCCATTTTGGTGTGTGGCTGCATCTAGGTGTAAGAAACTTCCATCCATCTGTCCATCCATCCATCCATCCATCCATCCATCCATCCATCCATCCATTATCTGTACTCACTTCTTCCTTTTTGGGTCGTGGGGCTCACTGGTACCCTTTTTTAGCAGTCACTATGTGAGAAGTGGGGGACACCATGGACAGGTCTCCAGTCCATCGCAGGGACACAGAGACAAATGAGAAAAACAACCACTCACTCTCTCACTGAGACATAGAGACAATGTAGAGTTACCAATCAGTCTAACATGTATGTTTTTGGTCTGTGGGAGAAAACTGGCGTACCTGGAGAAAGCCCACGCAAGAACAGAGAGAACATGCAAACTCCACCCAGAAAGATCCTCGTCAGGCCCAGAGTGGCTAATTGGGTGAACCGGGACATTTCCTGGTGGGCCGGTTTGATGTGTGGGCTGCAGGGCCGGCGCTCCCTGTTTTGTATTTTTTTTTCACGAGTTGGATCCTCAAGGCCACCTGTCAATCAGTCCAGTACGTAAGTCAGCAACTGAGCAGTTGATAAACTCAATTTGACCTGAAAGTAAAAACAGCTTACCTGCAGTTATGCAGCCCATGGTCAGAGGGATTTCATAAAAACTCATCAGAATTTTTTTTTAAACATTGTCAGTGGGGAAAATGTAATACAGACACATGTTACCCTGAGCATTTAGTGCGTTGAATACAGTTTGTTCCATTTCAAAGCTAAATGTAGTTTGGAAAAACGTAAAAAGCCGTCAGCCGACCTCAAGAGCAACCGATTACAATATATAAACAAGAAGTACCACATGTTCGTCTGTACAAAGGTAACTGCAAGTAAATATTCCATTTTCTGTCATAATTACATTTTATGCTTAATGGTTAAAATATAAGTTAATGTTTAAAGCTGCTTGCACTTTGTTTTGTGTGTTTTATATGTAGATGTATGTTGCAACTTCTGGTTGCATAAGTTTAATCTTCGTTAAAACTAAACAGATTTTGTACAAAGTGTTTAATAGGTTGTGTAATGTAAAATTTACTCTTACACACAGAATTTCAATGTGAGTTCTTGCCCTGTGTTACTCTACAGCATGAAAACATCCACTGCTGTAGCTATTTTAAGTTATTGGAAGCTTAGATTTTCCCCCCCTGTCTTCTTTGCCTTAATGTTGGCTGATACGACAAAAATGCTTCACTAAATGTCTCAAGTGTTACAGGCCCAGCCTTTACCTAGAGAGGGCGGTAGAGAGCTACGAGAGGGGTGGGTAGAAGAAGAGTGTCTGTGTGTTAGCTTGAGAGCTTGTAGCTGTGCAGTTCGTGCGTTGTTGTCCTTGCCATCAAGAGGAATAAAGTTCAGCAAGCTTTCATCTGCCTCCTCCTTGTTTTGCCGCCAGCAGAGCAGAATCTATATGGGTTTGTTACCAGCCAAACGAGCTGAAATATAACAAAAAGGTAACACTGGGGGCTAGGTCCGGGATAGCTCTGCTAAAAAAAAAACGTGGGGAATGGCAAGAAATGGATGAAAGAAGCCAAAATAATTTTCGGGGATTTCCCAAGATGGCTGTGACTGGCGCCAACACTGCTACTGGAGTATTAATGCACTCGGTGAGAAGGAGCCGAAGAGTAAATTTAAACCCTTTTCTGTTGGACGTAGAAGAGACCCGACAGGACAACGCGGGCTCGTGTGATAAAATGGAGTGGCGCGGTGATGATCGGCGGGTGACAAGTATGGAATTAACTCCAGCCGCGAGCGAATCTGCTGAATATGCTCAGCCATGGCTGCTTGTTACGACCGGTGAGGATCAAAACACATTTGAAGGACGCAGGACACAAGGTTTAACTAAAGTTTTATTAACTAAACTAAAGTCCGGTCAAGGATGAAGTCATCTGCAGCAGCTCCCTCTGGTCAGGAACCACCACCAGCTTCTCCAGGCATCCCACGTCACAAACAAAAGAAACAAAGTTCAACTGAGAGATGGGTTTGGATAAAGCGGCCAAAAGGAAAATAAGGCTGCCCAACAGAGCCAACTCCTATAGAACCTGCGAACCCTGTTACACAGTGGGCTAACTGTACTAAAACTCTAGGCCTAAAATATGGAACTAAAGCGAAAACAGGACTACCAGCTTTACCCAACCAGAAAGTTATGAAAGTAATTATATGCAAAAAAGAAGAGAGGCATGAGCCAACACAGCTGCCTCCAGCAGACAGCACACCAGAGCCCTGAGCCCAGTCTCTGAGACTCAGAACCCTCAACAGCTCAGGTCCTCTACTCTAGGTACACTAGAGTCCACACGAGCCTCTAAACAAGAGAACCAGAGCACATTAGTGCTCCAACCAACACTCTCAAAAGATGAGAGCACCAACGACCTCTCTAATAAAAGAGATCACTACAACCAGGGAGGGTGGAGGAAACTCCCAGTTCTACAAACAAACATCTGTAGGTTCCCCTGATGAATGTTCAAACAGTGGTCAGGGTGGGTGAAGGACACTCCTGAACACACACATATGCAGCCTGCAGCTGCCTTCAATAAACTTGGTTTACCTTCCAAAAAGGCTCTCAAGTTGCTCCAACAAGCTCCTGCTTGCATCCACCAACCTTAGTTGGCCATCACATAACCTCCACACTGTCCAAAACCTCCACACTGTTCAGGCTTTGGCCCAGGGCTTATAAAGGGAGAGAGAGTCAGCAGGTGTTTGCAGCTCAGCCAATCAAGCCTGATTAGCTGAGTAAAAAAAGTGTAGCAGGAGGCTGCAGACTTCAGGTGACCTAAACTGAGGTTTAAACTTTTTTTTTTTTTTATTTAATCCCTTCAGGATACATAACACTCCCACCGCTAAATGTTTTGTATGGGGTGATGTAGATGTAAGGTAAAAACATCGTACATGACCCATACAAAAACAGTGAGGTCACATGTAGCGGTCCTTATCACTCAAACAGACTAAAAACCTCATTAAAACTAGTCTGTCAAACCGCTAACAAACTCTCTACAGTCACTCAAAAAGTTTTAAAACCAAAACGACGTCTTGGGTCTGGTTTTACCCTAAAAAGCTTTTGCTTATCAGACCCCAAACAAATACTAACACCATGGTTAATGGTGCCAGTGTGAGACTGGATGCTTCTCACGACAGCCAAGGGAAATCTGTCCTCCTCATTTCCTACAATGGACAGCACCCCCGTGTCAGTTACAACAGCTCTGCCATCAGTCGCACTGTAAACACAGCAGAGACAGTTAAACTCAGAATCATTTACAACATGTCCTATATAAGGCAGCAGCATCTCATCTCTCACAGACAGTAACATGTTGTGTTCTTCAGACCCATCTCTTGCTTTAGGTTGATGCGACGGTCCCATGTCATCCACCACCACTTTCTCTTCAATTTCTGTAGCGGCAGAAATGGGACATAAAGGAGCAGGAGAAGGTGTCATGTGAGGCTTCATCTCTCTTAGGCTCACTGGGACATCCTCTTCCTCAGAGCTAAATAAAAAACATTCCCTCAGTTCAAAGTCATCCTCATTTAGCTCTTCTACGTCTATTATGTCCTCATCTGACTGAACTGGGGTTTGTTTAGTTTCATGTTCAGTGTCAAACATCTGTAAGAAACAGTCACCGAGATCATCATCTTCTTCTTGAAAGTGAAGCAAGAGTTTCACCTCCTCCACTGGAATCTGCTCGACTTCACAGTTCACCATTAAGCTGTCGCTTAAATCGACCTTGTCCTCTTCTTGCCGTCATTCCTCCAGTTGACAATCTTGAGGCGTCTCCTCTTGTTGATGTTCTAGAGGCGCCTCCACCGGGTGACAGGCAGTGGGACAGGAACGTTGATTTGTCATCCTCAACGCTCTCATCTCCTTCTGCAGCTCCAGTCTTTTTTGTTCCCACAGACGCTTCTTCTCCTGCAAAGCAGCTTGACGTCTTTGTCGTTCAATTTCCTGTTCTTTTATGAACGATTGATGTTTGAGTTGTAGTAGCTCTTTTTCTCTCATTATTCTATCTTCAAGTTCCTTTTGTCTGGAAGCATCTTGTTTTCTCAGACGCTCTTGCTCATCAATCTCAGGAAATATCCCAAGCTGGACCAATGCACATAGTAGTTCACTCTCTAGCCATCCATCATTAGCAAATTTTCTAACATCAATGTTAAAATGATCTGCTACACTCAGCATTTGTACTCTTGTGCAATCTGCAAAGACCTGCACAGTGGGTTGTTCAAGGAATTTCTTTAAATTAAACGCCATGATGCCAACAAACAGCTTTTAAGCTGTACCCTTCTTCAAATGACTCACTGTAAACAACAGCAAAATCCCAGCTGCATTTGAATGCAGCACAATCCAAAAACACACACACAGCTGCGTTTCAGCTCAATCAGCAACCAGGAGCTAGTCCTGTCAGCTCCAGAGAGAGTGCAAACTACAGCACACAGCTGTCAAAACACACCAAATGTAAAAAGGAGCAGCTAATTCTATTAACTGCTGTCCAAAAACACTTAGCTTCAAAAAACTTCACAACACTCTCAATATTTAAGCACAAAAAGCACAATGTCTGCTCAAAACCAGACTCCCACAAACATGCACAGCAGGTGCTCAGCTGTCTAAAAACTCAAGTGCTTCACAGAAACACTCCAACAAGTTTGTCCTGTGCAGACAAACAGACGAGCAGACAACTCAAAAAACATAGCACCTTACAAACGAGCCCCCAATACTAATTCAGATCCCGGACGAGCCATCCAATAAATATGTTACGACCGGTGAGGATCAAAACACATTTGAAGGACGCAGGACACAAGGAAAAAGGTTTAACAGAAGTTTTATTAACTAAACTAAAGTCCGGTCAAGGATGAAGTCATCTGCAGCAGCTCCCTCTGGTCAGGAACCACCACCAGCTTCTCCAGGCATCCCACGTCACAAACAAAAGAAACAAAGTTCAACTGAGAGATGGGTTAGGATAAAGCGGCCAAAAGGAAAATAAGGCTGCCCAACAGAGCCAACTCCTATAGAGCCTGCGAACCCTGTTAGACAGCGGGCTAACTGTACCAAAACTCTAGGCCTAAAATATGGAACTAAAGCGAAAACAGGACTACCAGCTTTACCCAACCAGAAAGTTATGAAAGTAATTATATGCAAAAAAGAAGAGAGGCATGAGCCAACACAGCTGCCTCCAGCAGACAGCACACCAGAGCCCTGTCTCTGAGACTCAGAACCCTCAACAGCTCAGGTCCTCTACTCTAGGTACACTAGAGTCCACACGAGCCTCTAAACAAGAGAACCAGAGCACATTAGTGCTCCAACCAACACTCTCAAAAGATGAGAGCACCAACGACCTCTCTAATATGAAAGAGATCACTACAACCAGGGAGGGTGGAGGAAACTCCCAGTTCTACAAACAAACATCTGTAGGTTCCCCTGATGAATGTTCAAACAGTGGTCAGGGTGGGTGAAGGACACTCCTGAACACACACATATGCAGCCTGCAGCTGCCTTCAATAAACTTGGTTTACCTTCCAAAAAGGCTCTCAAGTTGCTCCAACAAGCTCCTGCTTGCATCCACCAACCTTAGTTGGCCATCACATAACCTCTACACTGTCCAAACCTCCACACTGTTCAGGCTTTGGCCCAGGGCTTATAAAGGGAGAGAGAGTCAGCAGGTGTTTTCAGCTCAGCCAATCAAGCCTGATTAGCTGAGTAAAAAAAGTGCAGCAGGAGGCTGCAGACTTCAGGTGACCTAAACTGAGGTTTAAACTTTTTTTTTTTTCATTTAATCCCTTCAGGATACATAACACTGCTCACCCCACCGCCATCAGGACACTTCAATCCTTTTACAACGCCGGACCAGCGAACGTCAAACTGTGGTGAGACTTTAGCCCATTTCTATCCAAGTCATGGTGGTGCTCGAAACGCAGCACCCACGTCTCGTTTGACGACATGTTATATGGATAATAAGACTGACAGCCGAGGTGTAGCTGCTGTTGATGGATTTCCTGTTTCCCCGCTAACTGTACCGAACTGTGAACGCTGTGTAGCTTCATCGCTGACCCACACAGTACCACGTGTTCATCAGTTGGAGGGGTTTGGCCACACACAACAAACTTGCCCACCAGCACAGCAGGATTTCATTCACATGAGCGGAGGCTCTGTACATCATGTTGCAGCACCATTGGGCAGAGTGGAGAACGAGCACAGATTTTGTATTTCACCCCTGCTGCAAAATACAGCCTGCAATCAGCACTTCGGTTCCTGTAATCTGGTGCATGGATTGAACAACATAAACAGCAGTGAGTGTCAAACATGTGATGAGAAAATTCCAATACTGCAGCCAGGCCATTTTGATGGAGCAGGCTCATGGAAAGACTTCCTTTATCAGTTTGAATGCTGTGCTAAGGCTAATCACTGGACTGAAAAGACTAAAGCTGTTCAATTAAAGTTCTGCCTCACTTGTCCAGCTGGAGCCATCGTGCATAAGAATCCCAGATCAGCTGATTGGAGCTACCAGCGGATTGTTGAGGAGGTCGAAGCTACCTATGGGCCTTGTTCAGAACATGCTGCAACTATTGGCATCGAACTGAGGCAAAGAGTCAGAAAACCTGGAGAAGCTCTACATGTACTAAGAGATGACATCTATGAAAAGGTCTCTGTTGTTTATGCCAATTGTACAGAGAGGGAGCAAGATCGCATTAGTGTGGAGATTTTCACTAATGCTCTAGCAGACCCTGATCTGATCCAAAAACTGTTAGAGGAACGACCACGCACCCTCACATTGGCTTATGGGATCGCCCAAAGATATGAAGCTACGAGGATGGCTGCCCGTGCAGTCACACAATTGATACGGCCTACCACACGCAACTTGACATCTCAGGGGGCCAGGCTAGCAATGGTGCATGAGGACCGCGACCTGTTCCAGTGGGAGCCACCCGAAAGACATCGACAGGAATCCATCCCCAGTAAGAACAAACATTTAAGCAACGTTATATGTCATAACTGCTCGGGTGTGGGTCATCTACGGCGGAGCTGCCCTTCACCACAACAACCAAAAATCAAGCAAACCCATCCCAAAAAGCCATCTGCATCAGACACCGTGATTATCTGCACTAAAAATGGGAAGGAGGAAATCTGCATCCAAATTTTGATCCATGGGATAAAAATATGTGCCCTCTTAGACTCTGGTGCCCGGAGAAATGTGCTGTCCCTGCGTGACTTTAACTCCTTTGTTTTGGAGTGTAGACCCGCCATCCAGCCATCATCTGCACAGACATTGCAGGGAATC
>JBBPBX010008639.1:0-12890 GCA_038048925.1 Garcialebias charrua
AAATAGATGGATGGATGGATGAATGAATAGATATATGGATATATGGATGATGGATGGATGGGTGGATGAATAGATAGATCGATGGAAGGTTGAATGGATGGATGAATAGATAAATAGATGGATGGATAAATACATAGATAGATGGATGGATGGATGGATGAATAGATAGATAGATGGATGGATGGATGGATGGTTGGATGGATAGATGAATAGATAAATAGATGGATGAATAGATAGATGAATAGATAAATAGATGGATGAATAGATAGATAAATAGATGGATGGATGAATAAATAGATAGATTGATAGATAGATACATGTAGATAGATGGATAGATGGATGGATGGATGGATAATTGACTGCAATCATTAACTGTATAAAGTTCATCAATTCTTTGTTATGTTTCATTCTCCTCTTTTCTGATGTTATGTTCAGATGAGCTCCAAGCCAAAGATCCATAAAGGTCTGGGAGATGAGGAGTGGATGTGACCAGCCCTGAGGCAGAAGAAATGGCACAATCTCTATCAGAAGGTAAAGTGTTTCATTGTATATAGTTTTTATTTAGTGCACAGAGTGTTATTTATTTTGTTTTGGGTTGATAATACAGATATTTATACTTATTGTCATTATGTACATCAAATAATTCTACAAACCATAAAATAAAAGGATTTAATTCCTTCAGCAAACCACAAATTTCTTGGTTTAAGAAAAATAAATGGGAGACTTCAGTGGAAATGTGTTGCAACTAAATGCTACAATGTTTTTGGACTAACTAAAAATGTTTAATTCACTATCTTAATTGTTGATGAATAAATATTTGGTTCTTTGAAACCGATAAGGTCTACGGTCTTTTACTGTGAGTAAATATTAGCTGCTGCTAATTCTGAATTATTGGTAATAATTTTAAGCATACACTAGAAACAACACATCATTCACTTCACTCAAAAAGTACTTCAGGAAAGACACTTTCAAGAATATTTTAGTTTCAGTCATTGTTTTGCAGTGAAAATTTAAAATTTTATTTCCAAGTAATAAAAAATAAATCATTAATCATTCTGCAATAATTGAATTAACACTGCAGAAATTATTTAAACCTGTTATGCTGATGAAGACAGACATCTAGTGGTCAAATGGAGCAACATCATGTCAATGTTTGGTTTTGGTCGTGCCTTCGTCATGGGCCGGCCCATAATGCATTGCAGCCGCTTCATTTTTCCAGTAAACAGTTAAAATAACTTTATCGATGCATTTCTTATTAAAAATCTACAATAAACAAAATAAAAACACAAAGAAGCAGCCGAAATAGCAATCCTCAACAACACATTCAACAACTTTTAAATTTTTGGACCATGAGCGAAAGGTGTATTCTAGGAAATGACATCACCAGCGCTTCGCAGCTAAAAGGTAGAAAAAAAAGGTGTATAACTGTTTATGCACAACTAGTTCGCAGTGTAGTGCAAATATTACATAACTTGCTGGCTACTAATTGTTGAATTTAAATAGCGGTTGAGAAATTAGCTTTCCTAAGATTCATAAGACATTTGCGGTTTTGATATTGCGGACCTAAATAACTTAATAAGCGCTTTAGAAATAGCGGAACTAATTTTTGGATTAGTGCTGCCCAGCACTGTATTTACACTACTTTTTATATCTACACTACTTCTGATTTATATATATTTTTTACTAGCCTTATTGCATATGCCACTTTACCTCTATACCAATATCAACTACCTCATACATATACTGTGTACATAAACTTCATATGCTGCTTTGTCACTCTATTACAAATGTCAATGCCAGAACTTTCATTTTATTTTATAGATATACTTTTTACACTTTTATACTACTATGCAAAAAACTCAGGACAGTATTACACTTTTGTTATTTCATTTTATGCTTATGTTTATTAAATGTTTAGTGTTTTAGTGTTGGTGTAACTTTTCATACTTTCATACTACTACTATGCAAAAACTACTATGCAAAAACTCAGGACAGTATTACACTTTTATTATTTCATTTTATGCTTATATGTTTATTAAATGTTTTAGTGTTTAAATGTTTACTGTTGCACCGAGGGACAGAGAGAAATGTAATTTCAATCATGTGTATGTCCTGTACATATTGCAGTTTTGACAATAAAGTTGACTTTGACTTTGATGGTGCATAACTTTCAGTTCCCTTATCAGTCAGGTCTCTTCGTGCAACACTATTGCTATGGGAACATAATTCATTCACGCCCTTAAAATGCTCAGTAAAATGCATGCTTGTGTGAACATCTGCCTTTATACATTAGGCATCTCTCGTCCGCTCTCTACTGTATGCTGACCCTTCTCACCCTGCATACGGTCTGTTCGAACGACTCCCCTCAGGCAGGAGGCTTCGGTCAATTGGGACCAGAACCTCCCGCCATAAAAACAGTTTCTTCCCCTCTGCTGTCAGACTTTTGAACACTCATAACCATGTTACCCCATAACTTGCCTTGGTCGCTGTATTTTGTATTTTGATTGGGAATCACTGTATCACTGTATTTTGATTGCACCACTCTAATTGCGCTGTTTCTTAGTAGGTTTTGTTCACTGAATATTGTATTGATGTTTTATGGTTTATGTTTTTTTATGTTTTATGTTTCTATATTTTATGCACCGTTATGCCGAAGCAAATTCCTAGTCTGTGAATCCTGTTCATTGACAATGGCAATAATAAACTGAATCTGAATCTGAATGTTAGAGAGGACAGCCTGAGTGACGTTACACGCAGTAACGTCCAAACTGTAATGTTTTGCAAAAGTGTTCGTTGAACTCCAGTTTGCAGCCACACAGATGTCTGCAAATGGTACACCCTTGAACAGTGACCACGAGGTGGCCAAGCCTTGAGTAGAGTGGGCACGCACCCCAGAGGGCACTTGTTGACCTTTGCTATTGTACGCCCTCTTGATGGCCTCGGTCACCCAGTGTGAGAGGCATTGCTTTGACAGGGCCCTGCCAGTAGCTGGGACGGCTAAACATACAAACAGTTGGTTTGTTTTCCTCCAATCAGCTGTTTTTTCAATGTAAGCACTTAAGGCTCTAACGGGACAGAGTGCTCTCAGCCTTTTCTGTTACTCAGTGAGGACAGGAGCAAGAGGAAATGAAGAGAGTTCAAAGTCCAGACTTCTGGGATTTAAAGTCAGGACCTTTGGGACGTATGCAGGATTAGGCCTTAGGGTGACCTTTGACCCGTCAGGAGCAAACCTGGTACACATTGGATGCACAGACAAAGCATGGAGGTCGCCCACACATTTCGCCGAGCAAAGATCCAGGAGCAAAGCAGTCTTATAAGATAGCAAATCTATCTTAATATCGCTTAATGTTTCAAATGGGGGCTCACAGAGAGCACTTAGGACCAATTGGAGATCCCAATCAGGGGTCAAGGTCCTGCTGGGAGTTCTCTTCCTTAGTACACCCTTCATGAACCTTATCATGAGAGGGTGTGTACCGGGCGTCTTCCCCCTCCCCAGCCCTCATGGCAAGCTGAGATGGCTGACAAAAACACTTTATTTGTGGAAAATGAGCGTCCTTTTTCCAGCAGGTCCTGTAGAAAGGTAAGAAGCTGGACCAGGTCACAGGAACAAGAAACACTATTCATCTCCATGCACCAAATTTCAAAAACACACAATTTACGAGCATAGAGAGTCTGTGTTGAAACTGCTCTCGCTCCTTGTATTGTGTTTACCACGTTGCTGGGGAGGCCTGAGGCCATCAGTTTGTTCCTCTCATTAAACAAGCTGAAGTTTGTCACAGTCCCGGGCGTCAGCGGAGAGTCTGTTCTTGTCATTGAGGCAGCAGTTCTCTGAAAAGGAGCAGATGTCTACGCTCCAGAATTAAGCACACCTCCAAGGGCCCTGGGCCTTGTGACCCCTAGGGGGCCAACTATATTAGGGAGGGGACCCTCCTGTAAATGTGTTCCCACACCACTTGAACCGGGGTGTTGGGGGACAGGTGCAATGCATTGTCCCTGGTAGACAACCGTGGGCCACAACGTTTGCTTTTTCTCCTTTTAGTAAGAGGCATGGCACGGAGGGAGTGCAGGTTCTGTATGCGAACAGACCTCCGGACTCCAGACCGCTCCATGGCCTGGTCTGGTTCACAAGCCTCCGGCTCCACCATTACTCTAGAGCTGGTGACTCCAGGGAGCTGTGTCGGGCACATTTTCTCTAAGGACGTGCTTTGACCAAGGTGGTGGTGACTCATACGCCCAGAAATACGGCAATCTGGACTCGTATTTGCAATATTATGACTGAGCTGCAAAGCTCCCGATGAGGAGATGCCACTCAAAGGCACAGCTGAGCTAGTGCGTTGAGCTCTGTCGCACAATGCAGGTTCACTGCTGGTGCACAACCTACTGTCCGTACGGGATGAAAAGTTAGTTCCAATGTGAGGATCTAAAACTGCATGAAACACCCTTTTCTGCTCAACACCTATACGTCTGGCTGATGTCATTAAGTCCAGGCCTTCTCGGGCATGAGCAAGAAGAATCTGATCTAGCCCAGGTGCATTTCCTGCTTTGTAAAAACATTTGTTTACAAGACCTGCAGCATCATTGCTGTCCCTTTTATCAGCATGTGAGTGTGGCTTGGGTCTGTGGGCTTCTGTTGTAGCCCCCCCGTTATTCATTGCTGACATCCACTGAAAAACGTCTGGGGACCATAATGGTACATTGTCATGGTCACCAAGATCTGTTGGCACGCCCTCCAGGCATGCAGACGTGTTGCAGGCTTGTGGAATTTGTGTATTGTCTGCCCTCTGGGTTCTGACTGGGCGGGGGTTGAAAGATGTGGCCCCCTCACCTGGCCCCGTGAGAGCTGGTGTACCTGTTTGCAGATGCCTCTGGGTCTGTCTGTTGCAGACAGTCCTGCGGCGACCTGCTGGGGCTTATTGTTCTGAGCTAGTACCCCATGAACCGCGAGGGAAAGGGGTGACAACCCCCACCCTTTATAGCGATCGATATCAGAGGGGAGCTGTGTTGTTGATGTTGCTGTTTTTTTTTTTTTGAGTCAAGAAACAGGTTGAAACTGTTCTTTGAGTTTTTATTTGTGTTTTGTGCAACAACCTTTTTGACTTTATTTCACATACATCAGAACAGTCATGTTTTGTACATACATCAAAGTCACCAGCTTTTTGTACTTGCTTACAAATAAAGTCTGGACATGTAAAATTTGGCCCCCGTACCACCTGGTCGGGCGAGCCGGTAAAGCTGAGCAAAGGGCCCGTTTTATCAGGCTCGCTTCTGTCTCGTGTCCCGATTCGCCGAAGAGGTCCTCTGTTGGACCGCTTGGTGGGGTACGAACCTGTTCCTACTCCAGGAATTACCAGCTTGTGGTGGACCCGGTGGGGGTCTTTGCCGGTGCTCCCCCTCGTACGCCGGCCTCTTTTGCGGCGGATTACGTGTGGTTGAGCGGTGCCGAGGCTGCACGGGTCTGTTCCCAGCTGTCTCCCTGGGGGGGGGGCTCTCCTGGGCATGCTTTCCCGGAGGGCCTCAGCCTGTTTACGCCTCTGTTCCAGCCTGGTCTGAATTCGGTCCAGGGCTCTTCCGAACAGTCCCGTCGGCTCTATCGAGTGGTGCAGAAAATGAACCCGCTGACCCTCCGGGAGGTCTGTCAGAGTCATCCACAGATGACGTTGTGCGATGACCACCTCAGCCATGCATCTGCCCTGTGCGGTGGCAGCTGTCCCCATCATGTGGAGCACAAAGTCCGTTGCCCTGCAGGCTTCTTCCAGCACTTCGGTGGCATCCTGTTTGTCTGTCGTCACCTGGAGCTCCTGTAGCTTTTCAGCCAGGTATGCCTGCATCATCGCGGACGCTTTCATCGCGCACGCCCCGAGGCTCTGAGCCTTTTAACATTTCTTGAGCTGAGTAGCTGAGTCTCGACAGGCTTTACTGGGCAAAGTCGGTTTTGCTCCAGAAGATCTGGGGACCAAGTGGGATGCAAGCATGTCCTCCATCTGTAGCACGTTGGCTACTCCTGCTGCCTCCATTCCAGCCACGTTCAGGAGCTGTGAGAGTGGGAGCAGCATGGGAGCTCTGGGCTTAGTCCAGGTGCGAGTCAGCTCTGTGAGGAAATCCGGGAAGATAGGTATTCTCTGCCTCGTTGTAGACTGCTGCTTGGCATAAAAATAATTTCCTGACAACCTTGTGACTTGTTGACGGGGTGGAGGTTCTGGCCAAGGGATCTGAAGTGCGTCCGCCGCTCTGCGGCACAAGTCGAACAGAGCGGGGATCGAGGTATCAGTCTCCGGGAGCACTGGCGCCGTGTTGTGAGAGAGGTCCTCCTCCTCTCTGTCGTACTCGTTGTCGGCTTCATTACCAGAAATTTCCCCCGAGGATGTTGGCGAGATCTCATCCGCGTTCATCATGCCTCGAGTGTCAAATTCGGCTGTTGAGTCCTCGATGGGAGCAGCCACGTATGGGCTGTCTTCCCATTTGACTCAAGTACTGTCCTCCAAATCCATGCTCTCGAGCTCCGGCGTTGGAGTAAGAGCTTCAGTGAGGTCCGGGTCTGTTGGCGTCGCAGCTGCATCCATGGCTTTGGCCATGAAGTCTACCAGGTGACTCCTCACCGCCTCCAGCATCTGGCTGCAGTGTGGACAGGAGTCGGGCGCGTCCAACGCCATTTTCGCGTGCAGCATTCCCAGGCAGACAGGACAGGCCTTGTGGGTGTCTGTCGCCGAAAAGGAAAAACTGCAGCCGCTGGGGCAGGCGCGCGAGGTTGGGCTCGCCGTCCTGCTAGCCTTTTTCGTAAATCTTGGCTTTCACTTTCTTTTCTCTGGAGCCATGTCCGAGAAAAAACAAGTAAGTCTTTTCAAAAGTCTTGTTCGAGACGTCTCCTCCGTCGCGTCGCTTTCGCTGGCTAGCCTGCTACGACTTTAGCAGGGTAGCAATGTGACGCAGTTAGCGCCGTCGAGCGAAGCAGTCTGCGGAGAGAAGAGAAGAAAACTTTGGGGTTAAGGAAAATTGTGCCGGACTAGCTTTCGCCAGCCCAGAAAAATTCTCTGTACGCTCAGCGTAGGGAGCGAGCTCACCTCTGGTCGAGCGATGAATAACAGAGAAGTCCCACGAAGAGAAGTTCAGGTTTAAGTGAGGTGAAGGGCAAAAAGAGAAAGTAGGATGGGCGTCCGCGTCTTAAGTACCCAGAGGGCGGGGTCTCTGGGGTGATGCTGACACCCCCTGCCGTAAAGGCGTGAATGTATTTCTTCAGGTAATCGTGCGGGGGCACAATTTCCCATAGCAATAGTGTTGCACCGAGAGACCTGACTGATAAGGGAACTATAGTTATCTCTGTTGTGATTTTTCTGATCAGCTTCATTGGTGGAAATGAGTATTGCCAACATCAGCATCTCCAGTGGCCATTTTACACATGGTAGTTCTTTAAAACCAACCAGAGACAATTGGGATTAAAGTTTAAAGCACTTCTGCAGGTGATCAATTCTGAATGGATTCTCCCTCCCTACTTTCATCCTCCTGTCACATTGACATCTGGTGGTGTGATCTTATTACCTTCTCCCCTGCTCAAAGTCATTTTGTTGTACCAGAAGAGCAAAATATCTTATTTTGGTTAGGAACCAAAGATTTTGCATGCAGGATGTTTGATTTAGTTACATCAACCTCCGCTCTTTTTGCCCAGTTAGTGTGCTTTAATCAAACAGGTTTCAATATCCAAAAAGTTTGTCCTTTTGGTTGTGTTCCACCAATGCCTTCGAACAGAGAGTTGTCCTAATTATTTTTAATTATGGGGAAACTTCAGTTTCAGATCCAGATTTTATGGTGTTTAACTATTGCAAGAAAAAAATGTGCAAAATAACACGTGCAGATAAATAAAATATAATCTGTGCAAAAATATAACCTGAACAAAATGAATAGAAGACATCTCAATGTCTACTTGTCCTTCAGTTTATCAAACTTGTACCTGGAAAATGAGATTTTTAAAACAATGTACAGTATACCTTCTATTAGCTATGTGTGCCATGTACTGATACAATCAGCACTGACCTCCATTAAAGCTTTGATGTATTTTACCATCATTTGACAATAAATGCTAATATTTGACATATAAACTCCTTACGTCTGCTTCAACACCAACATTGCAGAATAGTCTTTTCTTTCCTGACCCATAGTGAGTCCTGTTTTCATCAACCAAGCGATTACTGTACTGCTGAAATCCTTTCAGTCATTTCTTGCCATGAAACATGAATGCAGGTTAATAAACTTTCATCACTTGCCTGTCCTTCAACTTTTGCTGCATCAGTGCAATTTATCAACACCTGTCCAATTACTGGATTTATTGCATACACTTTGGATAGTCTGCCGCAGTGACATTTTGTGACTGTTCTTACATATTGAAGCCTAATAAGGCAATGATACAGGATGACTGAGCTTGGCATTAAATAAAAAGAGCTATTTAAAACCAACAGTATCCTCTCGTTAAATTCATTGTCTGGAGATTAGAGTCAAGTAAAGATGATCTATGCGTTACTGGGGACTGCTTATGGCAGCCACCTATTGTTATCCACCTGAAAAGGTTTATGCTCTTCTATCAACTTTAATACAGCCTGAACTGCAATGTGTACCCCCACAAATATTATATCAAAATGACCAGCTCGGCACTGTGATTTGTGCTGTTACCTTTTTTGGGCATTTTGAGTTACCATGGTAACATAATTTGCAAAGAAAGATAACATTATTGGCATTGATAAACACTGACAGAACTCTGAACAGCCTCTAACTTCAGATGTGAGGTCACATGACCTAGAGTCATGAGGTCTCTGAACAAAACTCAGTATGTCATCGAACAAACTCTTCCTACCACCACATTTGTAAAGATGCACGTACATATACTGGATATCAAAAATTATGAATTTCTGTCATTTTTTTCACCATTATTTCTGGTGTGGCTGTAAGAGTTTTGGTTAAAGCAGCCATTTTTAGAGATATTAAGCTGGAATTTAGTTTGATGGTAGCTGAGAGAAATGCCCATTAAATACTGAATTGCAAAAAAAACCCATCCAAGATGGCCACCAAAGTAGAGTTGCATTCTGGCCCAAAACATCTGATCTGACCCAGCCGGCGCAGTCCTAATTTCCAAGCCCCACCCAACCCGACAAATTAATAGTAATTACAGGTCCAAACTTGGGGAAAAAAACGCAACTTTCATGGCTGTAAAAAGCATTTAAGCCCCGTTTCTGACTGCATTCGTCTGAATTACTGAGACACGCGGACAGCTCTGATACACGTGTCGCTTTGGGATCTCACCTCTTTGGGTCGTTGGCCACGCGCCTCCGCTGAGTGCAGCAGCTGAATGAACATCTATTTGGGCGATGGATCGCTTCCAGGTAGTAAAGTCCCATCTGAAGCTTAATTGAACGTTTTACCTCTTTCAAGGCCGATCAGCTTGCGGTGAAATGGCTGCATGTTGCTGGTGGAGTATGGCAGGCCATGTTATCATATAATTAGATTGTGGCTGACCCTGACCTAATTAAAAGCCCGAGACTAGCCCAGCCCGTCCATTAATCACATTATAATGACCTGGCCCTAATCCGGGTCGGTCCGGGCTTTCAGGTTCGGGTTAGAAATGACAGCTCTACACCAAATACAGTTTAAAAAGCTTTAATTTAACTATTTTTACACATATAGTGCTTAAATTTGGTGTGGCTATAGCTGAGAATGTTCCCCATCACATACTGAATACAAATAAAAAATCCAAGATGGCCACCATAGCTTAAAGGTGGAGTCTGCAGTTTCTGTAGAACATCAGCACTTAGAAAAAATTTCAACAAGCAAAGCATTCTGATCCCTCCCCCTCAGAGCCATATATGGCTCTGCCCCCTTGTGGTCTGTTAAAATTCAAATTCAAGCTCTGTTTTTATTGGCTGATTCGAATTCAAGCTCGGTTTTTATTGGCTGGTTACAAACTTTGTTTTTATTGGCTGGAAAATGGCGGGTCACTTTTTCTTTTTAGAAATGCTTATTTACCACCTGGAGAAGCAAGGGGACAATATTTTTTTTTTGTTTTTTTCAGAGATTACCTCTCTAACATCAATCTAGTGACAGAGTGAAGAAATATGTTAAAAATATATTGTTAGAAAAGTTACATATAGCAGCTTTAAAAGAAAAAAAAAATACTACAACACATTGAAGTTTTTAACCATATTGAGCTGAAATTTGATAAGATGGTAGCTGAGAGTGATCCCCAACACATAGTACGGTCAATTCAAATTTAAAAAATGGTCACCACGTGGCAGTCCCCATCAAATTTTCTACAGGAACTTTCTACAGTATTTACTCAATGTTGCTGTGAAAACCGCAACTTACTTTGATGTTGTCATCCATCCAAATGAAATAGGTTTTTTGAAACGTTCAACCATTTTTCAAAAATAAGTATTTCATTGAAGACAGTTAAGTACTGTATTTAGTTATTCAACCTCTAATTTAAGGTGTTGCAAATGTGGTAATTGTTTATATCTATGTATGTACCAATCTCATGCTTAAAAAGATTTTATTAGGTTTGAGTTTTGAATAATAATAAACCCTTATGATCAAATGTCTTTCAAGAGCTTATGGAGTCGACCACCTGCCCTCAGTATTCGTAACGATTCATTGTTGGGGTATGAGGTGTCACATATGATATGATGGGTTCTTAGCCATATTCTAGCTGTGGAAATGTCTTGCTGGGTGAAAAGACATGTTCTGATAATGTGCTCAGCTCAATGAATCACTCTCAGCATGGCTCTATTCTCACAGTTATAGTGCCATGTAGTGGTGCTCCCTTTCAGGAAACTCAACATCTAAGCAGTGTTCAGGATGGATGAGAACACCTTGAATTTATTAGTTGTCAACAGGAACTAGTGTCTAGGTTTGGATGTGGAGTATCTAGTCCAAATTAACATTTTGTATATTATAGTCCTTGTTCACAAATTCTATTATGTTTGTATGTAACACTTAGGTGAGCCTTGTAGGCCTAATATTATGGTTCAGCTTGAGCTAATTGGTAGGAGTGAGTTTTATGGTAAAATAAAAACCATGTGTTGCTTTGCACATATGTCTTGTAGATAAGGCTGTTCATCGGGGTGTTTAGGAGTTTTGAGATGCTGTTGTTTCTGTAATAGTTTAACTTTGTGTGCGCGACTGAAAGAGGTCACAATAGCTGGGCAGGGATGACAGAAGAAAGCGCTTCACATCTAAAAAGCAATTTATCAACACTGATGACAGAGCTCTGGACAATCAACGCAGTTACAATTTGAAAATCAATAAAATATATTTCATTTTTATTTTTTGATATCCATTTCATCCTGCATCAAGGTGGGCTGCAGCTCATCCGTCACAGCACACGAGACAGGTTACTCCTTTATCAGGTTGCCAGTCTGTTGCAGAGCACACAAACAAGGGAATGCTATCCTGCTCAACAATTCACTCAAATAACTGGTCAGGATTGTTTTTGGACTGTAGGAAAAAAGTAAGAAAATCTGACAGGTGAAATATGTGTAAATGCTACTTTGAAGGCTAGAGACAGAATCCACAAACTTTGAGCAGTTATTTATTTTCTTCTTTCGACTGGTCCCCTCCTCAGGGGTCACCACAGTGAGCAAATTTACATGAAAAATTGGCAACTATTTTTCACTAGAGATGCAAACACCCACATCCAAGCTATTACAGCCCCCTTGTGTGGGTAAGATGGCTTGAGGTTAAGGACCTTGCTCAAGGGCCCACAATGGGACAATATGAGGTGGAGGCAGATATGGGTGTTTTACCTTTCACACCCATATTTTTGTTGTAATGTATCAGGGATTCAGATCCGCAACCTTATCATCACAGACTCAGGAGCAAACTGAAGCATCGGCTGCTCATCAAACAGGCCCCCTCCCTCTCAGTTTTCAAATCCCGGTTAAAAACTCACTACTATTCCGTTGTTTTCAACACCAGCTGATTTGCATTGGATCGTTTTATTTATGATCTGCAATGTTTTTATGTTTTTTGTGTTTGTACTTCATTGTCTGTGTTGCCTGTTGCTTGTTTGTTTGTTCAGCACTTTGGTGTGGACTTGTTCCTGTTTAAAGTGCTTTATAAATAAAATGGTATGGTATGGTATGGTAAATTTGCACGGTTGTTTTGACGCCAGATACCTTTCATGACCCATCCACCAACCCCCGAGCTACCAAAGCCCACATGTGTGGAGCAGAGAGTTGCCGTCAATGGTATCCAAGGGAGCTGATGGGGAAAGGGGGGTTGCGGGCCTTGTTCAAGGGCCCAGAGTGGTGCAAATGAAGGTAAATGCACTCACCCTCATTGATAGGAAGTGCTACCACTTCCATTATAATATAATATAATATAATGTAATATAATATAATTTTTCTTTTGGCTGCTCCCTTCCTAAGGTGTTGCCACAGTAAACTAATCCACATGAAGTCTTGGCAATTGTTTTTACTTCGAGGCCCTTCCTGATGCAAACACAGACCACTGAGCTACCACAGCCCTCTATGTGGAGCACAGAGATGCTATCCAGGACACCTGAAGGAGTGGATGGTGGGGATTACGTGCCTTGCTGAAGTGCCCAGAGTGGGGAAAACGAGGGTTGAGGCAGATGTGGGTGCTTCACCTTTCCCACCCACATTTTGATGTCGTCAGTCCGGGTAGTTGCATCGGCAACCTACTGATCACAAGCCCACCTTCTCTAAACTCTGTGCCACCACTCTCTCATAATACACCCGCTTTGAATGCTCTCACCCATTAAATGGACATTGTTAGTTGTTATCATCCCCATAGGTTTCCTTCAGACTGTACCTCCTAGTGGGCTCAGAAGGTTATCACAGATTCATAAAGTTAAGGTTAGGGTCATGGTTAGGGTTATATCTGAACATAAT
>JBBPBX010008639.1:15676-33149 GCA_038048925.1 Garcialebias charrua
AAAAAGACAACAGACTATCTTCCCATCTCTAAAATTTGCATGGTTACCATGGTTACCATGCTACCACTAGCAATAGTTACCAGTTCTGAGCCAATTTTGCAGTTTGTCTGCTTAAAAAGTAGATGTCAAAGTTCAGCAGCACATTTTCACACCAGTGGGATGAAACCTAATGTGTTACATTTTCATGTTAGCATTTTAATCTGATCCTTTTAATCTGGTCATCAGATTGAAGCGACATGCAGTGGATTCTTTGTGGGGGGCTTTTCTTCCTCTCAAACTACTGCTGAATAAAGTCTCACAGACTTTGTAACAGACAGACCTCAGGAGCAATATCAGCAAATTTAACTCTGTAGGACAGGCTGAATAAGCATGTTTTCAGAATGTTAATATGTGATAACTCCATGCTACACTTCACATTCCTATTTTTTCCCTCATCCCCTAATTCCTCCCTCTCTCTGTTCTGACCTGATTGGCTGCTCTGGAAGCTAGAGCTCTTCTTACTGCGGTGGTTCTGGCCCAGAGACCAGCAGTCCTGGCAGCAACAGCAGCAGCATACCGGGGGTGGTGACGATGGAGGTGGACAGAGGGGAGGGGATGAAGGTTTTAGCAGATTTCTGCAGCACAGCATCCCGTCCTTCAAACTCGACAGGGCACTGACACCCGTTAGTCAATGGCAGGGGCTGCAGACGAGACTTAATGGATCACATTCAGGATTTGGGCTGCAGAAGCCTCCCGGAGCACAAAAAGCACTGTTATGCTAATCACCCTTCCTCTGGCTTTTATGATGACAGGGCTGGAGAGTAAGAGCAAAATTGGAAAACATTATTTACCATCTGAGAAGTGCATGTAACATGCACGCATGTGTGAGAGAGCTTCTCATTGAATTAAACGTGGAGCAATCATTTCAGAGCAAAAGCTGCTGCTGCACATTTATACTTTCACGAGATGCAAAAAGGGAGTAAGAGCTTCATAAAAACTCTCCTACGTAATATTTAAAGACCAGAGAAAGGGGGTTAGGGATTATCATTAACAAGATTACAATAATCTGGTTACAAGAAATGATCAAAGTAATATTAGTTTGGATTAAATAAAGAAGAATGTCTCATAATCCTATAAACTCATAAAGAATACGAGAGTTCCCTGTTAAATGATGGGCAAATTAAACGTAATACACATTTAACACAGGTCAAGTGTGTGTGTATGTGTGTGTGGTGGTTACTTACCTTTTATTATGACAATAAACTATGTGTTGCTTGCACATGTTTATTTTGTTGATGTGAAACAACTGGGGGAGGGGGTACATGTTTTCTGAGAGTCATGCAGTCAAGGTTAAGAATCTGAAACTCTCAGCTCTTTAATGTTAGTGATGTTAACAGATTCTCCATGTTAGGAAATGTACACAGGACGAGCTTCACAGGCGATAACGTTTTTCAAATAGTAGGTTTAAAATACAGTTGACTTTAAACAAGGCTTAAAGACCTTTCTTTTTAAGCGTGCCTATTCTGCCTCCACATGATTTTATCTTTAATCTTAGTTGATACTAACATTGATTTACTTGATTTTATCACTTGTTTTTATTTGATCTTTGATTTTTGTTGCACTTTGTGATTTTCATTAATGAAAAGTGCATTATAAATTAAATTCATTATTATTATTATTATTATTATTATTATTATTATTATTATTACAGTTTGAATAATAGTGTTAAAAGGACAGCTTGATCAAGCAGCCCATTTCCAAAATAGATTAGGCTACTTTGAAAAATGAACGAAAAGAAACTTCAGTTTTTCTAAATTTCATGCAAATGCGCTACTAAATCTTTACAATGCTTTCAGTTTTATATCACATGTTTGATTTAGCAGGAATTTCATGAAACGTCTGCTGGACGTGACCTGGGCTGCACCGTTACAGGTCGGTGATTTTTTTTACTTGTGCAGATGACCACAAACATTAAGTGAGGTTGTTCAAAGGGCTATCTATCAACAACAGGGAAGACATTCATTGTTAGTAACTTTTACACAGACACCACTTTGAAATATCTGACATGTCGTTGCAAAGTTAAACCAAAAGGGAAAAACAACATCTTGAGTAGATAAAAAGTTTTCCCTTGCCTGTCACATATAATTAATGCAGCCGTAGCTGCCTTCTGCACATCGTCTCCTTCATTTGCTTCCTTCTCACTCCCGACTCCACACTCTGTACTTTATATTTCGGAATATTCAATTAAAACAGAAGTCGTTTTACATAAAAAATGATTGCTGAAAAAGATGGATTTTCATTTGTGCTCGCTGCAGAGATTCCTCCAATGTGGGCTGTGTAAAACAGCCAGTAGCAGGTCGATAAAAAGCCCGAGACGTTAGTGTCTCTCCTCACAGTTTAGGCTTAGTGCTGCCTGCCTTCACCTTAAAGAGGGTAGTTTTCCATTGATGAGCCGGCACAAGCAGCTTCAGCACCCGCAGCAGCAAATCACTACTCTGTTAAAAGGCTCGGATGCGTAGCAAACTCTCCTGCCAAGCCTCCTCACTCCAAATCTGCCTGCTTGCAGCCTCCCCCCCCCACTGTAATTGGAGGCATTAAACTTGCTTTGGACAGGGTGGCAAATGAGCCCTTTGAGCTTGGAAGAGAAGTGACTGTACATTCAGAAGGAATGTCTCTGTAGATTTGGCTAAATCTGACAGACTAGCAGCAGATTGGTGTGCATATTTCCTCCTGTATAGCATGAGGTTTAGGTTGATCTTTGTGTATGTTCAGTATGATGACTGAGCTGCTGAGAAGCTCACAGTAATCGTCAGAATCACAGTGGTAATATTTGGACTTAGCTGCCGTCTGGTCAAAGATGAGCAATATGCAGCCATGAAATAAAAACTGTCTGCGGCTTCCTCCATTTTGCTCTGCCACAGAGGCACATTAAAACTTCTGTGAGGAGGCGTCACAGCTGATTTCTTAACGTTAATGGTCTGCAATACAATCCTGGGAGGTTTTCCTTGAGGTTTACGGCCATGTTGCATCATCTTCAAGATGCACCAGTAACAAAACAAAACAATTGCACATCACTGTGCTGAGATGGAAGACTATGAATGTTACAGCTGAAAATGTGTCAAATGTTTAATAATAAAAGGGATTCACGATCGAACTTCTGACATTGTGTCAGATCATAAATGCAATACTAAATATTGACAACAAAACGTTGAAAGAAATTTTAAATGGTACCCATGTGGCAAAGTTCATGCTCAATAATCCAGGTAAATTATCCAACAAAGTTAAGACAGGCCCTCTGGACGGTTTCTTTTTTCTGTTTAAACATTTTGTACCTCGTCCAAAGGACTTCATCAGTCTGAGGAGCCACAGCAAACTCAGTCCCACAAACAGCACACTCACATAGTGGACCAACCAGTTTGATGGTGATAAGATGGTTTCTGGAGTCCACCCTCTCCCTTGTCGAAGGTAGTCATGGACAAAGTGGTTCAAAACATCAAAGTGGTGCCTCGGACTGATGAAGTCCTTAGGATGAAGGGCGAAACATTTCAACAAAAAAAAAAAGAAACCAACCAGAGGACCTGACTTAACTTTGTTGGATTTTTTTTTTAACCTGAATTATTGAGCATGAACTTTGATGTTTTGAACCACTTTGGCTATGGCTTCCTCGGAGGAGGCGATGGGGGAGAGGGCGGACTCCAGAAACCATCTTATCGCCATCAAATTGGTTGGCCCACTATGTGAGTGTGCTGCTTGTGGGACTGAGTTTGTTGTGTCTCCTCTGACCAATGAAGTCCTTTGGATGAAGGAAAAAAATGTTTAAAAAAAAAATAAAAAAAATACGAAACCATCCAGAGGATGGTCATATTATGAGAATAAAGTTGAAGTAACACAAGAAGAAAGTTGTAATATTACGAGAATAAAATTGAAATTGAAGTTATTAAAATTCCATGATTTAGTGGATTATACTATTCTGTCAGTTTTGTACAAAGCTCACATAAATGAATTACCACTAAACATTCTAACACACTTTCTTAAATGTCAAAGTTCTTATAATTTAAAGAGAATTGAGATTTTTGTGAGACCGAAATTTAGAACCAGTTTGAGGGGTCGGTCAACCTCGATCCAAGGAATTAGATTGTGGAATAATTTGGAAGCTGAAATTAAAAATGCAAAATCTTCATTTAAGAATATGGTTAAAAAAAATTGCAAAAATATATATAAAATAATTTATCTTGTCTAGTGTCTAATTTGTTAATTACATGTCATTCCTTTTTGTCTTCTTGACTTATTATTATTGCATATTTTTCTCTCTTTTTCTAGTTGCTTATTGAAGGTTTTCTGTTTGAATTGATTTGTTCTGTACAATGGGGGCAGATAGAATAAGATAATCTCTTCATTCTGCCACCCTTCATTTTAAATTTATATTGTATGTCTTGTGTCATGTGTCCATTCAATTGCTGTATTATTTTTTATTTGAAATGAATAAATATTTAAAATAATAAAATAATAATAATACGAGAATAAAGTCATAATATTATGAGAATAAAGTTGAAGTAATACGAGAATAAAGTTGTAATATTACAAGAATAGTCGAAATAATACAAGAATGAAGTTATAGAAGAGAATATAGTAGAAACGAGAATAAAGTCATAATATTAGCAGAATAAAGTCGTAATATTATCAGAACTCCGACATGAAAAAGTAGCCGTACAAATGCGATAAAATGATGAATGTTGACGTCGGCATTACAATAGCATGGGGCCCAATGCACTGTGACACATGGATTCTTATGATCATCTTAAGCCATATGGCATTGCAATTAATGGCTGCACTGACAGATTTAGTCATCACATAATGTGGATGGAGGCATATTTCACAAACAGTGACCCAAAAGCGACCCCGGATTACTTCATAAACAGTGACTCTCATTGGAGGCTGTCTACAGCAGGTGTGAACCGCCCCAGGACGTATTACTAGTTTATTCTCGTAAAATTATGACTGTATACTTGTAATATTTTGACTTTATTCTCGTAATATGACTTTTTTTCTAATAATGCAATTTTTTTTTCTTAGCATGGCCTTAATACTCCGTTGTACCGTAGTGATAATGGTGCTTCAGTGCTCAAAGACATAATTAAAAACTGGGCTCACTCAAAAATCATTTTAAAACTGAGATGTTTAAAACAAAAAAAGGCTCTAACAACTTCGGCAGCTCTCCAGAGCAGGCAGACACACACACACACACAGGTAAATGCCACGGGCCTCAGTGTTGACCCGGTCGCCGGTGTACATCCTGTGAGCAGTGCAGATGATTAGAGAACATGAACAGTTCTCCCCTCGGTGGCTGAGCATGCAGCAGCTGCGTGAGCAGCCAGTCAGAGATGGTTAGGGATGATCCCTCAGAGCCTCTCCACAGACAAGCTTCCTCCGAGTCAATAAAAACACAGGGTGACAGCTTCACTCATCTGCACCACTCTGTGTCCTGGCTGACAGATTAAAGCCAAACAGTACAGACACTTGGTGAAAAGCCAGATTAACTTTGCCTCCTTGAAGCCTCTCCAGAAGCAATGGAGACTAAAATCCTCAGAACAGTCCTGTGGTCTTGCTAATTGGAGAGTTGCGTGGACCAGGCTTTGATTCATCTTAAATCTTAATGAGTTCCCTCAGAGCTGCTGTGGTATTCCAACTGAGGAGGTAAAACACGCTTGCAATTCCCCTCGTTTCTTCCCGCAGCTGCATCAGAAGAGACCTGGAACTTCGGCCTGGTGAACCCGCCAAGAAATCAAAGAGAATGCCCAAAATCTGTTTAATAATTTATTTGCATATGGTTATCGTAAAAATACTGAAAGAGAAATGCTTGTTTTTGTTCTAGTTTTTGCACATTTTTTTTACAATTGAATACACCTTTAAATGCACAGAAAAAGTAGTCCGCCCTAAAAGCCACGTGTTCTCTTTTCACATTCTGTATAGTTTCAGATGTGTAATGAGCATTTGACTGCAAGTTTGTTTGTTTGATCCGCAACAGCAAACAAACAAGTGTGTAAATGTGAGTCGTGTAGAGGCCAAAGCCACGTTGGATAGCTGAAAATGCTCAGTGGACTGGTCTAAAATAAATGCAGTGTTATTTACAGGCAGTAACTGGTCTGAAGAAAACACCGATCAGCAGAAACGAAACGACGATTTGTTCAATTTCTCTTTTTGTATGATATTTTTTTAACTTCGTGTAGCCAACATCTGGACACACCAATGTCCTTTTCTTTGTAAATGTCTTTTATTAAATAACATCTTACCTGCTGTTCACAACTTTAAGAATGAAGGATTGACTGGACTGCTGAGCTAACGGCAAAACAAACCATCCGTTTTGTAGTTCATGATGGATTGCTGTGGTTATTTATGAACATACATAGCACCAACAGTAGAAAGCTGTAGCACTTCCAAGGCATCCAGGGGTCAGATTCTTATTTATATACTATATATATATTTCTGCCAAAATCAGTGTGTAATTCAAACTTGACATAAAAAAGCAGGTCAGTGGGGTAGATGGATGGACCACAGTGACAGTTTGGATATTGGGGTTGGTTGAGGGCACCATGGTGGTTCAGCTGGCAGAGTGTCACCTCCCAGCAAGAAGTTTGCTAGATTATGGGACCTATTTGGGTGGAGTTTGCATGTTCGCTTTGTGCATGTGTGGGTTTTCTCCTGGTACTTCGGTTACCTCCCACAGACCAAAAACATGCATGTTAGGCTGATTGGTAACTCTAAATTGTCTCTAGGTGTGAGTGAGAGAGTGAATGGTTGTTTGTCTGTGTCCCTGTGATGGACTGGAGACTGGTCCTCAGTGAATGATGGACATGGGCACCAGCGACCCCTGTGACCTAGAAAGGAAGAAGCAGGTTAAAAAAATGGATGGATGGGTTGGTGTTTTGGTTTTAGCCAAGTCTGTCAGGTTTTCAGTTCTGCCAGAATTTAAAGACAGTCTCTTACTGGGCTGTGACTGTTAGGAGACTAAATGAAGACTCAATATTGCAAGAAAACTGAAAGGAACAGATTTGCAGTTAGTTTCTACATTTGGACTCATGATATACATTAGCTGAGAGTTTATGTACTTGTTTTATGTTGACGACATTAATGGTTGCACAAAGTTCTTGTGAATGTCCTTCAACATACCGTATTTTTCAGAGTATAGGTCGCACCCGAGTATAGGTCGCACCATCCAATTATTGCCAAAGAATTGGAAAAATCCCTAGATAGGTCGCACGTTTAGCTCTGCTGCAAATGTCTGCCACAGGAGCGCACAGCAAGGCTTTTAAGAAGATTAACACTTAAAAACAATTATTTGTTTGATAAAAATTATAGCAAATATGTGTCTGAGCTGAACTTTTCCTTAATAAATGAACGTAATTGTGAAATGAGCTGGATTTAAAAATTTGTTTCGCCGAAAGTGATAAAAAGCCATATATTGGACGCACCTGAGTATAGGTCGCAGGCCATGAAAAAATGATAAAAAGGTGCAACCTATACTCCGAAAAACTATTGTGTGTCAGCTGAGGAATGTTGCCCTGGCTACACATATTGATGGGATTACCAGACAAGGATGTGCTCTAAGTGTCCAAAGACATTCGCAAAGCTTCGAGTGTTGAAACTGCTCAATTTCTGCAGCAGGTGTGAGCAACTTGCACTCAAAATGCAGCGCAACTTTTCTGCTGCACAACCTAAATCTGACCATCCAGCACAGAAACAGCAGATCCAGAAGTGACAGAACGTGGAGAATGTTTTCTCACAGTGAGCTCCAGGTACTAACAAAGAAATTAAAGAGAAACTTTCTAAAACTGCATGAAAAACACCTCACCGCATCGAAGACGAATATGTTCAGGAGGAATACTGTTCCAAATTGAGATTGATAAACAGGTAAGGTATTATCTACTCATCTTTTTTTTTTTTTTTAAACACAGTAACAAACTCTAATATGACCCAGCTTTACATTTTAAAGCTCCTGCTGAGATCTCCAGAGTAAAATGCACAACATGGCACTGCCAGGGTGCTTTTTATTCTTGAACAAAGGCCCGACAGTGGTCCTGACACAGTCTGCTCAGTGGTTTTAAAGGTAATCAGCCTGTCTGAGTCTTACATTTCTTTAATTCACTCACTCCTGTCTGTATGGTTCCTTACAACGTCAAAAAAAAAAAAAGCATTGTAATAAAAAAGTTACGCTTCAGTAAAAAATGAAAAAAGGAAAAAGACACAAAAATCTCACAGAAAATATAACTTACAATCTGTATGAACCAAAGAATAGGAAACTGTGGGCGTTAAAGCCCGTACAGTAAGACCAAAGCAACAGTTATGTGGAACTTGTTAGTACTTTTCTTATGAAGACGTTTCCACTTTGGCATGCACATGACGTGTCCCGCACAGTGTCCGCTGCATGTCCCCTCTGACAGGGAGACGGCGTGAAGACTCGGATGCTTTGTACAGGTTTGTGACACACACACACACATCTCCCAGTACAAGTGGAAGACAGTATTTAGGAGGAAGCGGATGACAAGTTTTTTTTTTCTTCTTCTTCAAAATAGTTAAAGAATATATTTGGTTGGGATTAAAAGAAAAAAAACAATTCAACTGAATTGAAAATATACAGAGGTCGAGCTGCGTTGGAGTAATTCGTCTTGGCACTGTTGCGTCATCCGGACGCCCAATTGTCTCACGGAGCTCGCCTTCGTTGTGCGGAAAGACGGATTCCCAACCAGCAGAAAACACATGCAGGCATCATGCAAAACACAACCTGAGAGGAAGAGAAGAAGTTTGGCTTCATGTCAACAGTCACAAATCCACAAGTGTCGAGTAATGAACACACGCCGCGATGGCAAGTTCTCTTTGTACAGACGTTCAGTGTCCGGTGGGGAAGAAACCCTCAAAGTGTCCACCTTCACAGAGCTGGGGCCTCCATCTTTTATTCTCCTCTTTTTGATTAAATTTACATCAGGCTCTCTCTGGATCAGAGTTTAAGGTAGTTGCAACTTATTTTATCCTCGTTCTGTATCCTTTAATTTGTAGCAGTTCACACTCTGATGGGGAGCGTTTGGCTCATCTGTTGCCGGATGATTTCCTGGCTGTTGTCCGGGCTCTTCTTGTTGTGTCCCGGCAGCGTTCCTCCCAGCCGCAGCAGGTCCCTGCCAACACAACGTCAACACGGGTCAGCAGCAAGTTCACAAAAAGCTACAAGTCACTGTTATCCCACTAAGTGCTTTCTATTGACTAAAGGTTTAATCCATCTCAGTGTCACTGTAGCTCATTTCTTCAGATATATTATGATTATAGATGATAAGGAATAGAACATCACAGGAATACGCTTCAGAACTGCTGATCTGGAGCTTCATGTGCTATAAACAACTCAAACACACTGCCAAATCTATTCATCACGCTTCCAGTTTTAATAACAGTTCAACATATTCCTCCATTATGCAGCGTCCAAGTGTCCTTTGTTCCTCGGCCAGTGTCCTTGTTTTTAACCCCCCTGAGGCTGAAGATGCTCCTCAGATAGGGCTGCATCTCATATCCCCTCTCTGCATGCCTTATCTGCCCCAGCATCGCTCAGAAGCCAATAGCAAGTGAGCACCAGCGAGCGTTCGCAGCCACGGACGTGCACACAAAACGCAGGAGCCGCTCTCTAAATCATGCTCTGACAACACGATCCTTTCCTCCGCCGCCTCCTCCCGCTCCTCCATCTATCACTTGCTGCTGCTGCATACAGATCAGGTCATAAATTAATCATTGGCATGTCATCGGCACACAACACCAACAGAACATGCAGATACACACACACGCGTAAAGCATAACACAAACACACACATCCCCTACCCATTTGCCTATCACAGCACTGGGCTTGCCCTCCCCTGGTGCATTAAAAAGCTCATTAGCAACCTAATTAAACACATTCCTCTCTTTTAGCTTCTCCTCAATCTCCCTTATTACTCACACTTCATCACCTCCTGCTTTTCCACATCAGCAGCTCTGTCTGTCCTATCACCTACATTCCAGCAACCAGTCGAGTGTAGGGGGAATTAAAGCGAGGTCAGCCATTACATTTCCACACACAATTAGCCTCAGTGAGCCCAAATCCTGGCATAGGAATCACCCTCAGGGCCTCTGTGTTAGAGTGAAACTGTGAGCCAAGGAGCTAGCTCCACACCTGGATACTAAACAGGTGGATTCTGCCTTAAAGGGACACACTGGACATTTTTGTGTTCGTCTTGTGGAATAGTTAATAACCATTAACCAGCTGTAGATAGCTCTTCAAGCAATTTCAGTTAGTGGGAACTGAGTTTCAGTCCAACAATCCCGACGAGCTAAAAGCTGCTCTGTCATCTAAAACCAAAGTACAGTAGCCCCTCATCTATCGCAGGAGATCTGTACCCTGAAGACTAGGGATGCACCGATAAATCGGCCGGCCGATAAATCGGCCCCGATTTCCTTAATTTGGGGAAATCGGTGATCGGCCGATCTTTAAATGAGAAGCCGATTTTTTCCACCGATCTCATCTGCCTTAGTAAAGGTTGTAAAATCCTGAAAATTTAGGGTGCATTTTGACCTTTTAACACCTGAAAATCGGGTATCGGCCAAAATCGGAATCGGCAGGTCAGATTTTCTAAAAATCGGTGATAGGTGATCGGCCAGAAAATTGAAATCGGTGCACCCCTACTGAAGACCCGCGATAAGAGAAACATAGCGAAGTAGGAATAATCGTACAAAGTACAAGTAGAAAGTAGTAGTTTATTTTAGTATTCATAACTGGAGCAGTGGCTAAAACAGATCCCTGGAACAACATCGGACATCTCAGTCCAGAAATGTGCAGTCCTAGGCACAGCCAAGATACTGCGCAGAACCCTCAAGCTCCCAGGCCTCTGGTAGAGGACCCGAGCTCAGAGAATGATGGAGACCACCCGCGGAGGGTGAGAAATAATATTTATATATTAAGACATTTTAAACCCTTCCCACACTCTTGCAATATTATAAACAATGTTTCTAAAATGTCCACGCTCTAAAAGAGCATGTCATGATTTCCCTCTCTCTGCTTCCTCTGCTCTTTGCCACCTAATGACCACTTCTCTGCTCTGCACGGTGAACAGCTGATCAGCTGCAGGAGGATGCTTTTTCTACAGTGCAGGCTGCACAAAGGTGCAGCAGGTACTAAATAATTTAAAATTGTGTATTTTAAATTAAAAAAAACATGCCGATCATGCAGCTCATCCATCAATCAGCCAATTGTGTGTCATGTCCAATCTTATTTTTGAAAAACCGCGATAGAACGAGTCCGGGATATAAAAAATAGCGAGGGACTACTGTAGACTGATTCTGTCTTAAAACAGCTCGTCTCCAACATGTCCTAACAATTTATACCAGCAGCACTATTTTATAAACTGTTATTCTAACAGGTAACTTTGCAATACGTAGCAGCGTATCTTGACCCTTGCCAAATGATTGCTGGAGATAGGCACTAGCTCCCCTCGATCATGGACAGAAAAGCTGGTAAAGAAAGCAGATGCACATTTGAACAATCATAACGTAAATATTGTTTAATCAATAAAAATTATCCATCCATTATCTTTATCCACTTCTTCCTTTTCAGGTCACGGGGGTCACTGGTGTCCATGTCCAGAGGTCACTGTGTGAGAGGCGGGGGACACCCTGGACAGGTCGCAAGTCTATCACAGAGACAAATAGAGACAAATGAGACAAACAAACATTCACATTCACTCTCTCTCTCATACACCTAGGGACAATTTAGAGTTACCAATCAGCCTAACATGCATGTTTTTGGTCTGTGGGAGGAAACCAGAGAGAAAACCCACACATTTACTGAGAGAATATGCAAACTCCACCCAGAAAGGTCTCAGGCGGGGATTTGAACCGACGACCTTCTTGCTGAGAGGCAACAGCTCTACTAACTGTGCCACTGTGCTGCCCCAATAAAAAATCAACACATGAAAAACATTTCAATGTGTTTTTTTTTTCCGTCCAGCTGCTAATAATTTCCAGGTCCTTCATTTATTTAAAATATTTCAGTTCATTTTATTTATTTAGTGCCAAGTCCCAACATAAGTCATCTCAGAGCACTGAACAGAAATACAGGTAGTCCTTGGGTTACGACGGCCTCGACTTACGACGTTTCAGAGTTACGTCACGCATCTCATGAAAAAACAATATATATATTATTTTTGAAAAGCCAGTTCCGGTTGTACTTCCTGTTTGACGGTAGAAGTAGCAGTAGCTTGACGACAGAAGCAGCGAGCACTCAGTAGCTTTCCACTATCCACAGTATTCCTGAGGGTGTCACTGTATTTGCGAATGTGCATTGAACTTCCTGTCCGACACCGGAAGTGCCTTATTCCATAGGTGGAGTATGGATCGCGGGTGTTTTTGAAAGTTATTTTCATTCATTTTATCGGAGCAAACACAGCTTTTGTTTAAACGGAACGTTTACTGAAATGTCCTACCGGGGTTCAGGTACCTGCTGTGCTGTTCGCGGCTGCACCAACAACCGGACCAAGCTAAATCTTTGGCTAAAACAACAGTGTTTTCAACACGGACCCAAAACAAAGAAAGAGTGTTCCTGCATCCTTCTCTATGGCTGTGTCTGCGCGATCAGGTAACATCTGTAATTTCTTTTTATTCAGGGAGGGTTTATTAATGAGAGTTTTGGATGATTTACTGTCTTAAAACGATATATGTCAGGCGCGACCGGTACTTTTAGCCGAGATAGCTACTAACAAACCTTAGCCGAGAGGCCGGAGCAAACGCGTTCGCTATGTATGTATTTTTAAATTATGTCAGCGCGATCAGGTCACATATGTTATTTCTTTTTATTCGGGGAGGGATATTAATGAGCGTTTTGGAAGATTTACTGTCTTAAAACGATAGATCTCAGATGCTCCCGGTATTTTTAGCCGGGATAGCTGCTAACAAACCTTAGCCGAGAGGCCGGAGCAAACGCGTTCGCTATGTATGTATTTTTAAATTATGTCAGCGCGATCAGGTCACATATGTTATTTCTTTTTATTCGGGGAGGGATATTAATGAGCGTTTTGGAAGATTTACTGTCTTAAAACGATAGATCTCAGATGCTCCCGGTATTTTTAGCCGGGATAGCTGCTAACAAACCTTAGCCGAGAGGCCGGAGCAAACGCGTTCGCTATGTATGTATTTTTAAATTATGTCAGCGCGATCAGGTCACATCTGTAATTTCTTTTTATTCGGGGAGGGATATTAATGAGATTTTTGGAAGATTTACTGTCTTAAAACGATAGATCTCAGATGCTCCCGGTATTTTTAGCCGGGATAGCTGCTAACAAACCTTAGCCGAGAGGCCGGAGCAAACGCGTTCGCTATTTATGTCGTTTTAAATTATGTCTGCGCGATCAGGTCACATCTGTAATTTCTTTTTATTTGTCCCTCCTCTTTTAACAAAACGAGTGGTGTTCCCACATTTTTAATGAACGAAAACAACAAAGTTTGGACTGTCTTCAACTGTATTACTCGCATGTAAACAAACGGTGTTTCCGGTCAACCGGAAGTCGTGTGCACATTTCGCGCAAAGCATCATGGGACGTAGGAATACTGTGGATTCAGTGGAAAATTCAGGGGCCCGGCGGAAGGATACGGCGGAGGGATACAGAGCTGGACCCAGGCGGAGCTCCAGAGCAGGAGGCCGGCTTTGGGCGGACCGTGTCCGATCAAAGGTTGCTGCGCTCGGATACATGAGCTGGGGCTACGTCGGTGCAGCGGGCTCCGGCGGGGGCCTGTGAATTTGTCGCTGTTGACCCCGGGGGGTCATTGTGTGTAGTCACTGGTGGGGCTTCTCCTGTTCTCCCCTTTGGTCGGATCTGGGGAGTTGGTGAGTGGCTCGTCCTGTTCGGGTGGCCCTGGGGACTCTGGGCTCGGGGTCCTTCTTGGGGTCTTGGGCTCTGGTTGCCCCTTTGCCTGCCTCGGGCCTTGGGGGGGCGGATCTCTGATGCCTCACGGTTGCTATTGAATGTTCTATTGGAGGAAACTTTTTCACTTATGCATGCTCACAACCACACGCAAATGGATGCAGGGATGTATATGTAGATATATGCAGATATGTAGATGGGTATATGAATGAATGTAATAATAATAATAATAATGTCTTTTACTGTCATCTGCGTATGTTTCCCATACACAGACGAAATTCGTCTCTGCATTTAACGCAACCACCTACCAGGTGGTGCAGTGAGCAGCCCGAAAGCGCTCGGGGACCTGGAGAAATAGGTGTACACTCATAGACACCCCAAGGTGTGTAGTGGCCGGGACGCGAACCCGCGTCCTTCGGGTCCCAAGTCAAAAGCCCTGCCACTAGACCATCTGGAATGTATATGTATGTATACTGTATATATATTTGTAGGTATGGTATGTATATTTATGGAAATCTACTGCAATGTCATAAATGTTATTAGTCTTTATGCATGTGTTGCTGTGTTCTGTCATGTACTTTGCAGGATTGCAGACAGAGGTTGGGTGTGTTTGCCTTGTGCTTTTTTGTGGATAATTGTTTTTTTTTGTCTTACTTTCTGTCTTTCCTTTCCTTTCTCTCTATTATATATATATATAAAAAATCATATCGGAGTGAGAGGATGGCTGTAAGGTGAGAAGGGAGGCCATCTATAAAAAAAAATAAAAAGAAAAAAGAAAAGAAAAAAAAGAAAAGCCAGTTCCGGTTGTACTTCCTGTTTGACGGTAGAAGTAGCAGTAGCTTGACAACAGAAGCAGCGAGCACTCAGTAGTTTTCCACTATTCAGTGGAAAATTCAGGGGCCCGGCGGAAGGATACGGCGGAGGGATACAGAGCTGGACCCAGGCGGAGCTCCAGAGCAGGAGGCCGGCTTTGGGCGGACCGTGTCCGATCAGAGGTTGCTGCGCTCGAATACATGAGCTGGGAGCTGCACGGCGGTTTTGCGGAGGGACGGATGGACGAAGGAAAACAGCTTCACCAGCATACCAGTAGGTTAGTAACTCTTTTTTTCCTTCATTATGGCTCCTAAATGTATGTGCTTTTTAATAATTATGTAGGGTACTGTGTTAGGATAGGCTAAGTGCTTGGTAAAATACAGTGCTGTAGTACTGTATAAGGTGCCGTTTGGACGTATTTTCCGACTTACGTCAAAATTCACTTTACGACGCGACGCAGGAACGGAACTCCATCGTTACTCGAGGACTACCTGTAGTCACATAAAAGCCAATTAGTAAAAGTTATCTATCTAAGGACGCCAGCAGATTATGTTGAATCTAATACATGTTGATAACTGGGACTAGCCATTAGCAGAAATAAATCCTATTTTATCTAACTGAGTTTGTTTATAACAATCTGCAAAAGGTAAGATATTACTTTTCATGATTTTTCTTTAGAACCCCATTTCAAAATGTCCAAAATATCCCTTTAAGTGTCTGTGGAAACTGGTCTGCACTGGAGTCAGACTAAATGTTGACACAGGACTGAGTGGCTGAGATTTCTAACTTCTACACCAGCAGTAATCATGCAACAGAATATTATGCTAACAGAATTTAGATTAAAGTCATCAATAAGCTTTTGGAGTCAGTGTCTTCAAAAACTCAGCTGAAAAATACAAAGAACAGCTCCTTCGACTTCCCACTCCTACATGGAGTCAGAGACACGGAGGCTGACGTGTTTGGCAGCAAAAGCCCAAACAGGTACTCTCTCTGTTCTACCAAAAGCTTCAAACAAAGCAAACTCAACAAGCCTTGCTTCTCTTCAGGCCAAACATATTTCTCTCCTGTGACATCTTATTCTAGCAGCCCAGCGGCAGAGTGCTGCTTGTCCCTGCACCAATCTGGAGCCTCCTCTTCCAGCCATCGTAAACAATGTCGAGGACAATGCTCCACACGGTGAAGAATGAGACAAAAATCCTCACGGAAAATATTTTCTTGGTTTGCACAAGTTCTGTACCTACGACAAAAACCTTCAGAAAATTTTGGGCCAAAAACAATAAAAAAAACAGTGTTTTGGTTAATTTCATGTTTGGTAAGTTTGGGCTACAGTATGTGCAGAGGCACACACAACACAATCATGTGCAACATGATGGTAGGAATTAATGAACAAACTGGAAAACAGCACAGGGCAGTTAGCAGCAAAAGTATTCACTCCTTCTGTATTCTCTCTGTTTTGTTGCTTTACTATCTGAAAATTATAAGAAAGTTTTCAAAGACTTAATTTGTGTGTGTGTGTGAAATAAACAAGAAAAGGAACAGAAAAACCTGAATGTTTGAGGTATCCACTGTAGAAAGTTCTACATTTTGTAGAGCCATGTTTTGCAGCAGGTACAGCTGGATGTTTTTGCAGGTTCTTTCTTACAAGCTTGACAAATCTAGCCATCTAAATGATCCCAATCTGGGAACTATGAAACACTTAAAACTGATTTTCTCAGTATAGTACTTTTCTTCGGTAATAGGCTATATGCCATGGGTAGGTGTGACATACCTCCATTAAATGTAGGACACATCCCGCACTTCCGGTTCCTATCCACTGCCGTTGTTGTTAGCGTTAACTCCTAGTAGCAGACCATGACAACAACCCGAAACGGGAAGCAGCTGCGCGCTACTGGCACTACCATAAAAACCGGTGTATTATACGCAGTATTTTTGCTCATTTGAATGTCCAGCGTATTAAACACCGAAGAGTATTATTTATGGATTTTTTCCCATATTTTTAGACCCATTTTTGGCTCTGATTCATCGTTTTTCATTTTTGGCAAAAATGGTGCAGTACCAGTTTCGGCCGCTATATGGGCGCTGTAGGCAGCAGCCAGCAGAGGACTCAGAGAGCGAAGAGGAAGAGGGGCCACTTCCAGAAGTTTCTACATGCATGTGTCTGAAAAAGGCCTCCTTTGGTCGGACAGATTACTCTGTCGCTGCCCGCTCCCTGCTATGGATGTACCGGTTTTTGTTTGTAAGATACCACTCATAAACCACACCGCGGATTTTTAAATCCAGCTGATTTCACATTTGGTTCAGCTCAGGAGCCCGTCTGCTATAGTGAGGTAAGAAATATATTTTTTAATGTTTATTAAAGAAAGCTCCGGTTTGACCCGTCTGGCGCCTGCATAAAAATCAGCGAACTTTTTTTTAAATCCAGCTGATTTGAACATTTCGTTAAACTCAGGAGTACGTCTACTATTACCCATAAGTCAGCGAAGAAATATATTTTTAAGCGTTTATTTAGCTAATTTTAAAGAAAGAAAGCGTCCGGTTTGACCCGCCTAGCGCCTGCATAAAAATCATCGAACTTTTTTTTTTAATCCAGCTGATTTGAACATTTCGTTAAACTCAGGAACACGTCTTCTATAAAGTCAGCTTAGTAATATATTTTTTCTCGCAAAGAAATAATTGTTTTTACCGTGTTTCTTTGTGAAGTTATTCGTACTGGCTTGGTCCTGTCGCCGCCATCTTGATCAGGACTTGGTCCTGTC
>JBBPBX010008639.1:33290-61990 GCA_038048925.1 Garcialebias charrua
CGCCGCCATCTTGATCAGGACAAAGCTGACGCGTCGCGTGGCGATGACGCGTATTAAACTCCGAAGCGTATAGTGTACAATTTTTTCGTGTTTATTGTTAATAATTTGACAAAGCGTTTTAAACACCGGAGCGTATTTTCCTCCGGCGAATACGGTACAAGTGAGTTCCGTTGTGTCCGCCCACCGATGGGTACAGCTGTTCCAGTCCCCCGCCGAAGGGGGGGTTAGGGCGAAAATTTATCGCGGCTATCCGTAAGGGGAATGTCGCCATAATTTTATATGGATTTATATGTGTATAGTGTTATTATTGGTGTGTATGCAGATGTTTTATTAATTGTATTTAGTCATTTATGTTTGTGTCTTTCCCGCTAACGGAAGTGTGCGGTCCAGCTCATGAATGCGGAAGTGCCAGAGCGGAAGTCCGTGGCATATAGTCTATTCTTCCCTCAACTCCAGCGTTTCCCCTACCATTATACAAGCAGGTTGCCACGCCCTGTCAACAGAACCGAGAGCCCCGTCTACTGAACCAGACCCCCATCGACAACTGCCGGCACTGATGTAGTGCAAAGCTAGTGGTGCACAATAAAGACGCACTAGCTAAAAAGCTCAGTTTTGGTACAAACAGCGCACAACAGATGTGTTTCGGTCACCACAGTCTCAACACCCCGCCCCCTCTCCAAGACATGAACGCCCTGCCAAGGTAAGTAATGTAGGCAAAACACTGATCTCTGACCAGTTTAAAAGTTTCTGCTGCTAGAAAACATCACCACAGCATGAAACCGCCACCACCATGCTTTACTGTGTGTTTGGTGTTCTCAGGTGGTTTGCTCCGAATATGGCCTCGATGCCAGTTTCATGTAACAACAGCAACTTCCTCATGTTTAGTCTCCAATAGGCCATTTTGGCAAATTTCAAACAGTTTCCCTTTTTTTATTCTTGAAGCCATATCTTTATTACGGTATGTCCGCTCTTTCATGAAGCCCACCTTTGTCTGGGTTCGATCTCCGGTCATTGCACATCTCGTGGTGAGCAGAATAATAATAATAATAATAATGTCTCATTTTTGTCATCTGTGTACATGTATGTTTCCATACAAGACAAAATTTGACTCTGCATTTAACCCAATCACCACCAGGTGGGGCAGTGGGCAGCTATAGAAAGCGCGCCGGGGAGCAATTGGGATGAGGTGTGCTGCTCAAACACACCACAAGTTATGCCGTGACTGGGGTTTGAACCTGGGTCCTTCGGGTCCCAAGTCGGTTCCCCTGCCACTACACCATCTTGGCCCCTAACACCTTATCCCTAGTTTCTCCCCGGGTGCTTTCAATAGCTGCCCACTGCTCCACCTGGTGGTAGATGGGTTAAATGCAGAGAGCCAATTTCGCCATTGTATTGGGAACATACAGTGATGACAATACATACGCATTATTATTATTATTATTATTATATTATAAATGTGATCCCATGGACAGATGCTCCCATCTCTGCAGATGTACTGCTCCTCTCCATCAGGTTTATGTTTGGTGTCATGTTTGCCCCCCTGACGTCCTTGCCCTGTCTGTGACTTATGGTGAATGACGCTCTCTTGGCAGGTTCACTATGGTTTCATAACCGCTCCATTTTATAACATTTGATTCAATGGTGATCTGTGGGATGTTCAGGGTTTGGGATTTTATTAATTTGGATTTCAACTCTGATCTGGACTCAACAATTTTCTCACTGGCCTGTGTAAAGAGCTCTTTGGTGCCCCCAGAATCAACAGATATTGAATCTGGGGGTTTTCAGAACTGATGCATACATAGATACTGAGGTCATCTGACACATAGAATACCCACATGTGGATCTTACTTATAACTAAATATGAGGCTTTTGAAGATAATGGCTGGGACTTCCAAGCAAATGAGGTAAAGACATATGCACACAACACTTTTCAGTAAATCTGGAGAATTGGATGTAGGTCTATGTACAACCAAACTAAAAACCCATTTGAATTTCAAGTAGTAAGGCAACAGAATAAAAATAATTCCAAATGAATACTTTTGCAACCCACTGAGTATCTGAAAACCTTGGTAGATTTATTTATTTATTTTTGTAAAGTAAATTCAACAAGTTTTTAAAGCTTGTGGCTCATTTTCCAGTATTTTTAAGTAAACGGGATAAAAACATGTCTGTCCCTCTGCCAGCAGTGGTTGTTGTTAACCGCTGCTGGACCCCTTCAGGTCCAACATCAACCCTTGTTCTGGCATAGAACCAATCAAACTTGGATGCTAAAACGTGTTTCGGACACGACTCACCCTGAGTAGTTGCTGGTTACCACCTTGAGGCTAGCGGCGTTGCGGAGTAGCTTATCCAGGGTGCTAACAATGCGAGAGAACTTGGGCCTAAGGTTTCTCTCCTTCATCCAACACTCCAGCATCAGTTGGTGCAGCACCATGGGACAGTCCATGGGAGGGGGCAGACGGTAGTCCTGCTCCACTGCCGTCATCACCTGAGGGACAGGAAACCAGTTACCGGTAAATCACTTTTTACAAAACTATGGAAGTATAGCAATGCTATGAGTCCCAGATCCTCAATGGGATGAACCTGTATAAATAAAGGTTGAATGAAAATAGCAATGCTAACAGCTACCTGAGGCATGTTAATGCTTATGAATGCTAATGTTGAACTGAGTTTTCTAACAGGACTAGCTTAGCATATTAGCTTGCTAGCATGTTGGTTTGATTAGGTGTGTCGCTGTCTGATTAGTTTCTGCTTTAAATCAATCCCACTTGCTCAGTAACTTCCCAATGTGAGCTGTGCATGCACAAGATCATATAATAAACTTAGATGCAGGTCTTTTATGCTCAGTTTGTTGATGGATAAGTTAAATAAAAAATGCACAACATGTTTAATTACACAAGTACAGAGAATGATGTACCTTGTAATAATTCGTAAAATTTCGTAACATGTTTTAGACATTTTCCTTTTCAGAGGTGTTTGTATAAGAATTTTAAATGTGGTCGGCAAAGTTACAGTGAAATGTAATGCAAAATGTACAGAGGGAAGTTTATCCAAACTGCATGCATATACTATTCAGAATAATCAGCAATAATATTGATTTAAATGGCATGTATTTAGTAGTCTTAGTAGTAATATTAATCAGTACAATAGTGACACTCATTACTCTTGTAAAAAAAATGTATGTGTTGTTCAATCTGCAGTACAACAGATGGCAAATAATGACAAGTGGCAAAATGAGAATTTTGTAAAATAGGTTCCCTCTAAATATTGTTTAAATTTCAGTTTGGCTTGTATTCATAGATTGCTGTGGTCAGTGTCACTGATAATCTGGTACAACACCTTCCCAAAATCTTAAAGCTTAAAAAGAAAACAGTTTTCAAGGAGAAAAAATACTTTAATGAATAAAATTACACATCAACATTGATTAGTTGTCTCTTAATACAAGGGATGAGAAATCTAAATTACAACATGTACCCGGTATGCAAAAGAGAAAAATAAATGAAGTATATAACATGTACTGTATTGTGCAACACAACAATAAAAAAAAACTGGTCTAAAAAATGATCGGATGTCATTTTTTCTCTTTTCTGCCATCGTTTGACTTGGTTAACTATTAAAAAGCACAAACACTGTTTGTAGGGGAGAATAAGCACTTATTAACAAAACTGAAGCTTATTTATGCCTAACAGTATTTAATTGTGATTATTACGAAGGCTGCCAGAGACTTGATAGACAGTAATTTTCTTATAAATTAAGGCATGAATTAAAAATATTACAAGCAAAATAACATTCTGAAAGCTGTTTATAAAGAGATATACCGTAACAATAACCTGGAGGTGGTTTCATAACTTAAACTTAATACTCAAAGAACCAAGGCTTTTCTAGAAAAATATTAATATTTTATTTTTGTCATTTTAAAAGGCTGTTTAAGTTGTTCGATAAAGGCAGGTTCTTTCTTTTCTCTATCTACCGTCAGCTGCTCTGCTCTGTCTCTCCTTTGTCGCTAGTCAGGCTGTGCCATTGCAAGTGCTTCCCCCACCCTCCACCCCCTTTTCCCCCCAGGTTTCAAACTCTTAGGGAGCTAAATAAAATGTCTCACCTATGTTTTAAGTAGCTACTTACTGGAAGTTAGTAGTTTGTGCAGCAGTGACACACAGCTCACTTCCCACCTAGTGGCTCAGCTGGAGCCTGTGACCGTAACACCGGCGCTGTCGTTGTTCCTCTTACACATTGGACTAAACCATTTGCCAACAGGGAGGGGGGGGGCAAAAATTCCCTTTTTTTCTCAGATTAATGGCGTATTTCTCTCTCTTTTTTTGCCTTTTTATATTTATATTGTTTAAATACACAGTTTCCTTTATTGAATTATTGGGGGGGACAATTCTACACTTCCCCCAGATTAGGGGGGTCTGGACCCCCCCGACCCCCCCGGGATCTACGCCCCTGTGGATAACTTGAAAAATAAGCAATGTGCCAACTTCCATTTTGGTGTGTGAATGTATCTAGGCATAAGAAAAGTCACAATAGAAAATTGGGCTGTCATGTCAAAATCCAAGATGGCCACCCCCATATGAATACCGACCACTCCATCCTTTGAGGAAACTACGCTTTCAATTGTTTACAAGTACAGTTTCCTCAAATGATTGGAGTGGCCCTTGGGATAGCCAAATATGAATCTATTGGTGCCAAGGCCACTCCTTGTCTGCACCATTGTACATGGTGGTGGATAAAAATGCTCCTTCCACTCACCAGGATCTGTCGCTCTGTGCTGCCTCACACAAGCAGAAAACAAACAACAACAAACAAAAACAAACAAACAAACAAAATAAACGACTGGTACCTCTGTTCTTCTACACAGTGTAATTCCTACCCACTTGAATGTCTTGCATCAAAAACACTAAAGTTTACTCGTATTCCCTGTTCAGTTCCAGTCCAGAGATGGGGAGCTTGCTAACATAATTTCATTTGTGTGTAACAAAAAAGTAAAATGTAAATGAATGCAAATCACAGGCATTAGGGATATTGCTAAAGTGATATGTTATTTTAAGATAAAAATTTGGCAAGCAAAACTATAGATTTACACGACTACTTCAAAAAACGTGGAGCAGTTGCTCCATTTCATCAGGCAACTATAGCTCAGAATAATGATCAGTTCAACATTTGCCAAGATTGACTGCCTGTCGTGGCCATCTTAAATGTGATTGACTCCTAAAGTTAATCAGTAAATCATTACTTTCTGAGAGTTTCATTAAAACCTGTTCAGTAGTTTATGAGATATTTAGCTAACAGACAAACAGGGTTGACAGTTAAAACCAAGGCAAAGATCTTAATCAAAGAATCATACTCAGAACATGTGTTGGGAATGACTGTCAGCTACAACCACACCAAATTGAAGCAAAATATCTGTAAATTCGACTAAGCCAGGGGTGTCCAAAGTGTGGCCTGAGGGCCATTTGCGGCCCTTGGAGTGATTTTCTGCGGCCCAGAGTTGCAGTTTAAGAATGGTATCATTTTGGCAAGCAGGCTTAAGAGGTCAATGCAGACTTTCTGCAGATTACAGTAGTTGTTAATCGTTTTTTATATAATGTTTAGGTTTAACAGCAAAATGGATGAAAAACAATCTTCTCAAAATGAGCAGTATTAAGCAAAATACAAACCTTTGGCTATAATATTTTTTATTTTCACCTCGTGGTACAAAACACCACAAATCTTTACAGACTATCAAAAAGGAGACTTTTGGATAATTATTCATAAAATGTGGCTAAATATAACAAATTGCAGTTGAAATAATCATCAATAGAGAGAACTTTGACATTTTTAAATAAATATAACATAGTGTCATCTGCATACCAGTTGATCAACTTTATCAAACCTTCAATGAATCTTTTGTAGTGACTGACAGCTGGACGATTTTTCAGAACTTTGATCAGCCTTTTGGGCCGTCCATGGTCCAACAGGCTGATCAACCCCTTTAAAAGGACATTTCCTCATGTTACACTTTTGTTGCTGAGAGTAGACTAAAGTGAACGTTCCAAGCACAAGAAAACAACATCGACCCAACAAATCAAATTAATTAAACAATGTTTAATAAAAAATACAAGCTTACCGTATTTTCCGGAATATACGTTGCAGCTTTTTATCATTTCTGCATGCCCTGCGACCTATATTCAGGTGCGACCTGTTTATGGCTTTTTATAAAATAAGCTGATTTGTAATCATTTATTAACAAAAATTAAACTGAGACACACTCTTACAATAATGTCAGCTAACAAATATATTTTTTAGGTGTTTATCCTGCTAAAATTATTCATTTATTAAAGAAAAGTTCAGCTCAGACACATATTTGCTATAATTTTTATCAAACAAATAATTGTTTTTAAGTGTTAATCTTCTTAAAAGCCTTGCTGTGCGCTCCTGTGGCAGACATTTGCAGCAGAGCTAAACACGGTCCACATTTTGACGTAGGTGCGACCTACCAGTATATATGGATTTTTTCCAATTCGACCTATATTCCGCAAAATACAGTAGTGTTTATGAGGCTTTTAATGTTTTGGATCTACAACAATTTAAAACTTTTTCTCCACCAAAATTAGTAAACTTTTGTCCTTTCTCCAAAATATTGGCCCTCATGCACAAACCGTTCGTACGCACAGATTTGTTCTTAAACTGTGCGTACGAGTGATTTAGGATCATTTGTGGCATTCAACAATGTTTTCGTATCCTACGATTTTTTTCAGATACGAACANCATATCACACCCCACTAACCTAACCAAAAACAAGACGAAATGAACAAAAATAAAAATAAAAAAAAATAATAAAAAAATAAAATAAAAATAAAAATAAATAAATAAATAAATAAATAAAATAAATAAATAAAAATAAAATAAAAAAGGGGGGGAGGAGGGGGGATAGGACGGCATCAAAAAACTAAAAGGAAACGAGTGTTTTACCCATTCATTTATTCTTCAGAGTTAAGTCACATGGTAGTGTGATGAGTTAGTCCCATCAGTCTGTGCATTGAGCATGAATCAGGGTATCAGTCTGTATGTTGTGAAGGCAAAGATTTTACATATGACACAAAGGGTGCCCATTTATAAGTAAATTTTTCAGAACTACCTTTCACTGTTAATGAAATTTTTTCTATTTTCAAGAATGATCTTACGGTGTTAAGCCATTGCAATGTGGATGGAGGTGTGGGAGATTTCCACGCGAGCAAAATACAGCGCCTGGCAAGGAGAGAACAGAAGGCTAGGACCTCCCTCTGCTGGCGGGATAGGTTAAGTGTGGTCCCTGGAACTCCAAAAATGGCAATAAGTGGATCACTCTGAATCTGGATCTTAAAAACTCCTGAGAGTATGGAGAAGAAGTATTTCCAGAACCCTTGTAATTTTGGGCAAAAGAAGAACATATGACTTAAGTTGCAAGGTGAGGCCTGACATCTATCACATTGATCTGAAATTGAAGGGAAAATTTTTGATAGACGGGACTTTGAAAAATGTACTCTATTTATTACTTTAAACTGTATTAATTGTAGTCTGGCACATGGTGTACTCTGGCGTATGCTGAGAATAACTTTATCCCACCATGACTCTGACAGTTCAACACCCAATTCCCGTTCCCATGCAGTTCTGGTTTTACCTGATGAGTCGGCCTCAATTGCCATAAGTTTTCCATAAATAATAGAAAGAGGAGATTTCAGATTAGGCTTCAAAGCTAGGAATTCGACCCATGGTGGGTCAGTAGGCAAAGTTGGAAAATTTGGAAACCGTGATGAAACGCAATGTCTAATTTGGAAATAAAGAAACAAATGTGAAGTGGGTAGATTAAATTTAGAAGACAATTCTGAAAAACTAAGGAACAAACCATCTTCGTAAAGGTCTCTCATTGTTCTAATACCTCTCTCATGCCAAATTCTATAGGCAGCATTAGTAGATGCTGGAGAGAAAATGTGATTCTTTAATAACGGCATTTTATTAGATGGTAATACAAATTTAAAATGGGACCTAAATTGTGACCAGATCCTGAGTGTGGAAAGCACTATAGGATTTGTAGTAACAGAGGATAGTTTAATTGGTAATGATGAATAAATAATTGAGGCAGGTGAAAAAGATGCAGAAATCGATTGAACTTCAAGTTTGCACCAAATCAGATCCGGTGAATTTAACCAATAATTCAGTTTATGAATATGCGAGGACCAGTAATACATTGTAAAATTGGGTAGAGAAAGACCACCATTTGTGGTGAACTGTTGTAATAAAGAAAGTCTCATTCTGGGGGCCTTTCCATTCCACAAAAAGGAAGAGACCATCTGATCCAGGGACCTGAAGAACTGTTTGGGCAAAAACAGAGGGATGTTTTGATATAAAAACAGAAGTCTAGGTAGCACATTCATTTTGATAATATTAATCCTGCCTATTAGTGAAAGAGGGAGAGAGTTCCACCTCTGAAGGTCTGATGCAATTTGGGAGACTAGTGGGGTATAATTCTGAGAAAACATCGAGGGCAGAGTACGTGCAATATTAATTCCCAAATATCTAAACCCCGAGGGACTGAGCCTAAAAGGGATATCAGAAGGCTTAAGCTTTAAAGCTAATGAATTCACTGGGTAGCATTCGGTTTTAAGTGAATTAATTTTATAGCCGGAATACGATCCAAATTTTTCCAGAGTATTTAAAATTGGGGGAAGGCTACATAATGGGTCAGAAACATACAGGAGAAGGTCATCTGCATATAAGGACAGTTTAAGCTCGACGCCAGAGCGGATGATTCCGTGAAAAGAAGAAAGGGATCTTAGGGCAACAGAAAGAGGCTCAATGGCTAACGCAAACAAGAGGGGGGAAAGAGGGCAACCCTGTCTAGTACCACGCCCCACCGAAAAATAGTCCGATTGGATGGAATTAGTAAGAATACATGCTTGAGGAGATGTATAAAGTAGTTTGATCCAGGACACAAACCTCTCTCCAAAACCAAACCTATTAAGAGCGGCAAAGAGATACTCCCATTCTACTCGATCAAAAGCTTTCTCGGCGTCAAGAGAAATGATTACTTCAGGAGACTTGGGGGAATGAGTTGAAAAAATTGTGTTCAATATTGTACGGGTATTAAAAAACAACTGGCGACCTTTGATGAATCCATTTTGTTCTTGTGAGATAATCAGAGGGAGAACTGTCTCAAGCCGAGTTGCGAGTATTTTGGACAAAATCTTAAAATCCACATTCAAGAGTGAAAGGGGTCTATAAGACTCGCAAGCAGTAGGATCTTTATCCTTCTTTAACAGGAGAGAGATTGAAGCTTGAGTCAAGGTGGGAGGTAGCAGGCCACGCCCGAATGACTCATTATAAACCTCGAGAAGAAGAGGGGCTATCTTATCTTTAAATTTTTTGAAAAATTCGGCAGAGAAACCATCCGAGCCAGGTGTTTTACCACTTTGCATATTCTTAATTGACTCTAATATTTCTTCTAATTTAATGGGAGCCTCAAGTTGGTCAGAAATCAATTTGTCTATCCTAGGAATGTCAATATTCTGAAGAAAGGCGAGTAGCTCGTTTGAGTCTGCTTGTAGTTCAGATTTATACAGATCGCAGTAGAATTTTTTAAAGGTGTCACTAATGGAGACAGGGTCTGAGACAAGGTTGCCCGATCGATCCTTGATTTGCGATATTGTGTGAGAGCTAGCCTTTCGTTTCAGTTGATGTGCCAAAAGTCTACTTGGTTTTTCCCCATGCTCATAATAAGTGGCTCGAGATCGGATTAAGAGACGCTCCGCATCAGATGTTGTTAAAAGATCAAGTTCCATTTGAAGATCCTGTCGCTGTTTCAGCAAATCGTGTGACGGATTAACGGCATTTTGCCTGTCAATATTCTGAATTTTTGTTGATATTTCTGATATCTTAGTGCGTAGATTTTTATTGACATTAGCTGAAAAAGAAATAATCTGACCACGAATATAGGCTTTTAATGTTTCCCATAATAGTGAGGGAGAAATTGTATCGCTCTTATTGAACATTAGGAAATCGTCAATTGCTGATAAGATGAATTTATTAAATGGCTCATCTGATAACAGGAGACTATTAAATCTCCAACGAGGACTAGAACGGGGTTTATTTATAAAGTTTATATCAATGCTTAGAGGAGAATGGTCTGAGATAACAATCGGATAGTATTCAGAAGAAGTGACTCTCTGCATTAAAGAGCTGTCAACAAAAAAATAATCTATACGGGAATAGGATTGGTGCACCTGCGAGTAAAAAGAATAGGTCCTTGTTAGTGGATTCTGTGCCCTCCATGGATCTACATATCCATTTTGGGACATAAAATCCAAAATAGATTTAGACATATTAGACTGTGTGCAGGGCCGAGACGAAGAGCGATCTAATGATGTGTTCATAACACAATTCAGGTCCCCAGCTAAAATTAACAGATGAGTGTCAAGATATGGAAGTGTGCTTACTAAATTGTTTATAAAGTCTGGGTTATCAAAGTTTGGTGCATAAATGTTCACTAATAAAACGGGGGTATGGAACAGAGAGCCCGCGATTATAAGAAATCTGCCATTTGTATCCTTCATTATTTTTGATGCTGTAAAATGAATATTCTTATTAAATAGTATGGCAACTCCTCTGGCTTTTGAGTTGAAGCTCGAGTGGTAAATCTCCCCAATCCATGGATATTTAAGCCTGACCTGATTTGAATTTTGCAAATGTGTTTCCTGTAGGAATATTACGTCTGGATTCAGGCGTTTCATATGAGAATATATTTTAGACCGTTTCACCGGATTGTTAAGACCTTTAACATTCCAGCTTAGGAATCTGACAGCAGATGATGTCGAGGAAGCTTTCAAATCAACAGCCATGTGACCTGTTGTTCATAATAAGGGTTGTAAAATATTGCCATCCTTCCCAATCCCCGCCCCCACCCCAGGAGAGAAAAAAAAAAAGGAACCCCCCCCACTTGCACTTGGCCCTTCCCCAGATGAAGGGACTGTGCAGACTCCAACAGGAGTCACTAGAAAACTTGTCCTTACGGTCAAATGGCACCACATCACAACCTGTACCAGGTGACTCCCACAGAACTAGCTAAATGAAAAGAAAATTTAAAATATGTAATAGGCACTAATCTGGAAGAGCAAGAACTCTTTAAAAAACAAACAACAACAAAAAAAAACAACTAAAAAAGCAGTGATTGTTAATAATAATAACTAATAGTAATAACATTCCCCAAATGCGAACCAAAGCCCACCATATAATCCAAAACATTAAATCCCTAAATGTAAATAAAACACACTGATTATAATTCTAAACATTAAAACCGTGAATGCAAACAATACACAGTAATTATAATTATAAACATTAAATCCGTGGATGCAAACAAAACACACTAATTATATTTCTAAGCATGAATAGTAATAATAACTAATAATACTAACGTTCCCCGACTATGAAAAAAAAATAAAATAAAAATAAAAGAAGAAAAAAAAAGAAAAAAAAGCTGGCTAATTATATTTCTAAACATTAAATCCGTGAATGTAAACAAAGCACTCTAATTATGTTTTTAAACACGAATGACTAACTAATAACTAATAATACTAACGTTCTCTGGGTATGAAAGAAAAAGCACACTGATTATTATTTCTACCCATTAAATCCGTGAGTGTAAACAGAGCACTCTGATTATATTTTTAAAACATGAATAATAATAATAATAATAACTAATAATACTGACGTTCCCTGAGTATGAGAAAAAAAAAACACACTGATTATTATTTCTACCCATTAAATCCGTGAGTGTAAGCAGAGCACTCTGATTATATTTTTAAACATGAATAATAATAATAATAATAATAACTAATAATAATAACGTTCCCTGAGTATGAAAGAAAAGGCACACTGATTATTATTTCTACCCATTAAATCCGTGAGTGTAAACAGAGCACTCTGATTATATTTTTAAACATGAATAATAATAATAATAATAATAATGACTAATAATACTGACATTCCCTGAGTGTAAAACAAAGTACACTAATTATATTTCTCATTTTGCAATCGACTCGATGTACACACTCGCCTCTTCAGGGGACGTGAACACTCGTGTGGTTCCCTCATGCGTGATCTTCAGCCGGGCCGGGTGGAGCAGGCCGAACCGAACCCCCTGGACGTTGCGAAGTTTGCGGCGGCACTCAGTGAAGGCGGCCCGCGCGCGAGCCGTTCTGGCAGTGTAGTCGGGGAACACAAAGATATTTGTACCGTTCACTTTGATCTGCTGCTGCTCCTTCGCCTTCGCCAGGATTTTCACACAGTCCGTGTGGTAGTGTAGCTTAGCCACAATTGGACGGGGCCGCTCGCCTGCCTTCGGTTTGGGTACTGGGATGCGGTGAGCATGATCCAGCAGCGGCTCCTCCTCGAAGCCGAAAGCCTCCTTTAGCATCCGGGAGACCGCAGCCGTTGTAGCCGATGAAGGGTCATCCTCCGGGACACCGATAATCCGGATGTTCTGACGTCGGGACCGGGATTCAAAATCGTCACATTTATCCTCCAGCTGTGCCACCGTCTTCGTGAGGCTCTCGACTTTTTTCTGGAGGCTAACGATGTCATCAGTGCAGGTGGAGACGGACTTCTCCACCTCTGCTACCGTTAGCTTTAGCCCCGTGAAGTTCTCCTGCACTGCAGCTAGCCCCGATGATAGCTCCTTTTTGAAGGCGGACAGCTCGGCGTTGATCGACGAGAGACTTTCACCCAGAGCGGCATGGAATTCTGCTTTAATTATAGCAGTAAAGTCCTCTCGGAGAGCCACCAGCAGCTCCTGTTTGAGGCTGCCGACGTCACAAACTGCAGCGGCAGCTGCTGCTTTAGACGGAGGAGGTGACCCAGGACAGCTCGAGGTTCCGCCACGAGGAGTAGGCCACAGGTGAGCTTCGATCGAACTTACTCCTTTAGCTCCTTTAGTAGATTTTGATGGCATTTTGGCGATCGAACAGGGGATATGCGTAGAATGTGTAAGTTGTCTATTGTTTGCGGTCAAAATCGGAAGAAAGTGCCAGGCATTAGTTGGAAAACAGGCCAGTTCCGCAGGAGCGCACCTAAACACAACTTATCCCACCGCCATTCAGCCGGAAGTCTTCCACAAATAATTGTTTTTAAGTGTAAATCTTCTTAAAAGCCTTGCTGTGCGCTCCTGTGGCAGACATTTACAGCAGAGCTAAACACGGTCCACATTTTGACGTAGGTGCGACCTACCAGTATATATGGATTTTTTCCAATTCGACCTATATTCCGGAAAATACAGTAGTGTTTATGAGGCTTTTAATGTTTTGGATCTACAACAATTTAAAACTTTTTCTCCACCAAAATTAGTAAACTTTTGTCCTTTCTCCAAAATATTGGCCCTCATGCACGAACCGTTCGTACGCACAGATTTGTTCTTAAACTGTGCGTACGAGTGATTTAGGATCATTTGTGGCATTCAACAATGTTTTCGTATCCTAAGATTTTTTTCAGATACGAACAAAATTTACGAGTGGTCCGGACCTGTCGTATATTTTAGGAGCGTCAGTCTGCTGTCATCCAGACGGAATTTCCCCACTAATAACTTCATATTTCGTTATTTAGAAAATATTTTGGGTTTAAAAAAATCACGCACCATAATTATTCTTGACAATAGGTTATTCTGTTTGAATTAGAATTATAATTTTAAGTTTAATTTGTCTGGTGTGTCGCGCAGGCTTCAGTGAGTCGTGCGCTCCCCTTGGTCATCAAAGCCCTCCTCATATTAACACCCAGGTACATAAAATTCCCATACACCGCCGCAGAACAAGTACGAATTAAGACTGATTTTCATGCTATTGCTGGACTGCTGTGCCAAACACCATCGGAGCAATAGATTATTATATCTGATTCGAAATATAACCTGCAGAATGTGGTTGCGCGATGACCAGGAGGAGCGCGCATGACTCATTTGTGCTGCAAAACATGTTGGCACGCGTCTTGCAGCATGGCATTTATTGTCCATCCATCTCGGTAACGCAGACTATTCCTTGACCACCTCCTGTCCGTGCTGCGGCGAGACGTTTCTTTGAAGCCATTTTCAGATCAAACCATTTATTCTTGATTTCTGATACTGTACGACCCACGGGAGACACAACATATGCACTACAATATTAATATGAAGTTAACTGTAGTTTCGAGACATTTTAAAATGCTTCTGTTCAAAAACACATCCGACACTTGCGGGGGGGGTGGGGGGTAGCGGTGCGCTCTTCTGAATAAGTGAAACTATAATGTAACACAGTTGTTTACACTAAAATTAAAAATATTTGACCATCCGACACTTGCGGGGGGGGGGGGGTAGCGGTGCGCCACAGCGCGACTGAGAGCAGAACTTCAATCTCCGAACGCGTGAAGTTCTTCTTTTTACTTCTTGATTTTGAATGAATGGACACTTCCTGCTGTCAAAAGGCAGGAAACGTGGCCTTATATGGTGTTTTGAGGGGTGGGAATTATGTAAATGACCTCTCCGCGAGCACGCGCAGGTGGATAGAACAGGTGGGATTCATTAAATTTACGCAGCTCGTTTACACACTTTTCCTGTGGATAGAAGAGTTTTTTGAATCTGACGTGGCATGTTCGTACGAACGCTTCGTATGAACAAAAGTAGGAGAAATTTAGGATAAAAATACGAACATGTTCGTGCATGAGGGCCATTGTTCACATTGTTGAGAGTTAAATTCACATTTTTGAGGCCCACAAGTTCTTTCTTCTGGGTAGTTTTGGCCCACATGTGAAAAAGTTTGAACACCCCTGAACTTTAGCCATTATTGAGTCTGGAGGGTTGATTTTCAGTGGCAGCCATCTTGAGTCATACTGGCTCTAAAAGGCAATCAGTTGTTGATGTAAACCCAGTGATTACCTTCTGAGAGTTTCAATAAAATCATTTCAGTGGTACATTAGATATTTTGCTGACAAACACACTCCCATGCAGAAACACCTTTTGGAGGTCAGCAATGTTTATGGGTTTAGTATAATCTAAAGGACCTGAAAACTGTGATGACTTTGATTTGGGAATTGTATCTCTGACATGAGACCGAGACAAACTGCTACATCCAGATGTTGTATTTCTAAACAGATGAAGGAGGACACAAGTCTGGCACAAATCCCATTCTGCTCATATATTAATTATATCATCATATATTTAAAGCGCTCAACAACTTAGCTCCATCTTATATTACAGATCTTACTGTTCCATATTTTCATAACAAAGCAATTTGCTCTCAGACTGCAGGTTTACTTGTGGTTCCTAGAGTTTCCAAAAGTAGAATGGGAGGAAGATCTTTCAGTTATCAGGCTCCTCGGAACAGATTCTGTCTGTGAGGCTGACACATTGTCCAGTTTTAAGACTGGACTTAAGTTTTTCCTTTTTGATAAATCCAATAATTAGGGTTGGCCTGGGTTTCCTGAGCTATCCCTTAGTTATGCTTCGATAGGTTTAGACTCCTGGAAGACAAATTGGCCACATTTCTTCACTCTGCTACTATCTTTACTCACTCTACTCTACCTGTTTTGTATTTGGAATTACAGTATTTCTATCTTAACATGTGTTTTATGTCTTTCCTCCAATTGAAAGTACACCTGGATCAGTCATTCTATGTTTGTTTCTCCTTCCTGTTCCTCTCAAACCCAGCCGGTCAAAGCAGATGGCCACTTGTCCTGAGCCTGGTTCTGCTAAAGGTTTCTTCCTGTTCAAATATAGTTTTTCCTTTCCACTGTTGCCTTTGTGCTTGCTCAGGATGGGAGACTGTGACAAAGTTATTTCAATTCATAAACACCTTGGACCAAATACTGCCCCCAGCATCCTTGTTGAACTCCCCCCTCCCTCCCTCCCTTTCTCTGTCTTCTCCCTCCCCTCTGCTGATGACATTGCTGACATTATCAGCAAGTCCAAGTCCTCATCCTGTCAACTTGACCCATTTCCCACAGTTCTTGTTAAATCCTGTCTCCCGTCTCTGCTCCCTATCATCACTAATATCATCCACTCCTCCCTAACCTCTGGCATTGTTCCCACAGCCTTCAAATCTGCTGCCATCACCCCCATCATCAAGAAACCAGGTCTTGACTTCACCAACTTCAGTAATCTTCGTCCGATCTCCAATCTGCCCTTCATCTCCAAGATCCTTGAAAAAACTGTTGCTAGTCAACTTCACTCTCACCTGTCCAACAACAACATTTATGAAGAGTTTCAATCTGGATTTCGCCCCCACCATAGCACCGAAACAGCTCTAGTAAAAATTACTAACGACCTTCTTCTTGCTGCTGACTCTGGTCTTCTGTCCATCCTCATTCTTCTTGATCTAAGTTCTGCCTTCGACACCATCTGTCATTCTATCCTCCTCAACAGACTAACCTCCATTGGCATCTCAGGTACCCCGTTAGACTGGTTCAACTCCTATCTCTCTGACCGCACTCAATTCATTCAGCTTAAATCCTTCCGTTCCCAGTCTTCCCCTGTCTCCACGGGTGTCCCCCAAGGCTCTGTCCTCGGACCCCTCCTCTTCATCATTTACCTCCTTCCTCTAGGTCACATCTTCCGCAAATACGGCGTCCATTTCCACTGTTATGCTGATGACACACAGCTCTACTTGTCATCAAAACCTAACTCCACCCACCCACCCTCCATCCTCACCGACTGTCTCATTGAGCTAAATCACTGGTTTTCTAACAATTTCCTTCAACTAAACAGCAACAAAACAGAAATCATTCTTGTTGGTACCAAAAACTCTATTTCAAAATCAGAACATCTTCTCGTCCCCCTTAACAACTCTCTGCTATCCCCCTCCCCTCAGGTCAAGAGCCTCGGTGTCATCCTCGACACCACTCTCTCCTTCACTTCACACATCAACAATATTACTCGGTCTGCCTATTTCCACCTCCGTAATATTAACCGTCTCCGTCCTTCTCTCACACCCCGCTCCACAGCCATCCTGGTGCACAGTCTTGTGACTTCCCGTATCGATTACTGCAACTCCCTTCTCTACGGCCTCCCCAACAAATCTCTCCACAAGTTACAGATGGTCCAGAACTCAGCTGCCCGTGTCATCACTCAAACCTCCTACTATAACCACATCACTCCTGTCCTGCAGCAGCTCCACTGGCTCCCGGTTAAATCACGCATCATCTTCAAAATTCTACTCCTCACGTTCAAAGCTATCCACAACCTTGCCCCTCCTTATCTATCTGACCTCCTACAAATCTCCATCCCATCACGCTCTCTCAGATCCTCCTCTTCACTACAATCTCCATGTACCCTCTGCCCGCCTCTCCACCATGGGGAGCAGGGCCTTCACCTGCTCTGCCCCTCACCTCTGGAACGCTCTACCACCAGACCTTCGAAACACCACCTCCCTTTCTCTGTTCAAGACAGCCCTGAAAACACATCTCTTTAGACTAGCTTATCATTAACTTAACTAAATGTATTTTTATTATTTTGCATTTTATATTCTTTATGTATTTTATATTTCAATTTGTTACTGCTGATGTTTGAACTGTGTTTTGTTTGTTAAGCATCCTTGGGTGTCCTGAAAGGCGCTTTTACATAAAATGATTATTATTATTATTATTATTATTATAAAGTGAAGATTCAACACAATCTGTTGCTTCCTTAGATAGATCACTTTTACAAATTGGCTTTTATAATGTATGTGAATGTTTTTGTTCAGTGTCCTGAGACAACTTTGTTGTGACTTGGTGCTGTATAAATAAACTGAAATTAATATCTCACCCACTTTGGGCCACATCAGGTAATGAGAGGGTTTTATGCACAATTTGTTTTACTTTTTAGTGTAAACTAATTTAAATAGCATCTTGAATGCAAAACAACAAAGCACATGTCAACATTCTCTACCTGTGAGTAACTCGTATTGAGAGCATTCTGTTTGGCGCTCGATCGCGTTGCAGAAGAATAATCACTCGCTCCTGTATTATGTCCTGCGTTTGACAGCTGTGCAGCTCACGCTGTCAGATGTTCCATTCTTCTTTTCAACATCTGAACCCAATTCTATAAAACATCCCATCAAACGTGCCACTTCAAACCACTGTGACTGGCAGGAGAAACAATAAGCGAAGGAAGAACGTCGGTTCATCGATTTGGTTCTGCCTGGCAACAGCATTTGCCTCCACGAGCGCCGTTTGGGTTCAACCCCCCTCAATAATGAAAAAATTGGCATTTGGGAACAATAATTCATTTCTGCTGCGCTCCTCTTCTCCTGCTGCTTGTCCTTTGATTTTGTGTCGTGCCTCCAGCCTGCGAGCAGTGAGCACCTCTGTTCATATCTCATATTTGTTGACTCTGTTGCTTATTGAGCAACGACTGTCGCACAAAGGCTTTCGGGAACAATAGAGAGCCTCTACTTTGATCCTTTTATTACTGCATGTGGGTTTTGTTGTGAAAGTTATACATTCATTAATGCCATTTTTCATTTTGGTTCCTCTTACTTTATTGCTTATCAGCCTTACAAGTCTTCTTTTGAAGCCCAAAGCAGGGCGGGTACTCTTCAGAGACTCGAGTGGAGGAGTTCAGTACACATCGCTGCAGCTCTCTGCTCAGCGAGGAGGAACCCGGACAGTTCTGTTTTCTTTCCGACAAAGCTCAGAGCTGGAGCTGTAGTGTCTGTGCGGTGCAGATAGCCGACAGGTAACAAGGCCCATAAAGAAGCCCTTCCTGAGAGTGCCTTTGTGAGAGCGAGGAGGGAGTCTCTGCAGTATGGATTTGTAGGGGTGAGCTGTAAATAAGGTGGTGGATATAAGAACAGCTGCGCCGACATCTGCAGCAAGGAGATAAAGACCGCAGAACAGACGCGGGTCCAACACGTCACATGAGAAATCAAAGCCACAGCAGCTCAGGGGGACTCCCAGCTGCCCCCTGAACTTCGATGCACAACCTCGTCCACATGGATTTGGTTTGTTTGGTTTAAAGGTACGTGCATACTCATGAGAGCGCGGCGTTAACTCACATCCTGGTTGCTCATGTCCCAGTAAGGCCTCTCTCCGTAGGACACCACCTCCCACATGACGATGCCGTAACTCCATACGTCACTGGCTGAGGTGAACTTCCTGAAGGCGATGGCCTCTGGTGCTGTCCACCGAATGGGAATCTTCCCTCCCTGCTCTCACACACACACGCACACACGCACAAACACACACACAGGGATTGAATCAATACCCAAGACTGCACTATAATCGACATAGCTGCATAATATTCTCCGATTTCAGAGGATGTTCATGCAACTACCGTATGTCAAGATGTTGAAAAATAAATCCCAGGTATAATACATTATAATTTAACAGCAGAACATTTTAGTTCGGTAAAATCAAACCTCAAGAGTTTTGAATAAAATTGCTGTAATCTTCAGGCTTTTTTTTTTCCAATCAAAGGAACAAAGAAAAGCCTTGAATCAAATAATCCCAATGGTAACACTTTTTACTGCTCCTGTGTTTATTTTTTTCAACAACAATTCATTGAAACAAAGAACCAACAATTCCAAATTACTCAAATATCAACACACAGATTAGTTTGTCAAGCGGAAGCGTTGTCAGAGAACTTTGTCTTCTTCTTCTTTCAGCTGCTTACTTCTTCAGGGGTCACCACAGCGAACTAACTTGTGCAAAGACTTAATTATATTATGCTGGATGTCCCTCCTGATGCAACCACATATCACCGAGCTACCACAGCCTTCTCTGTGGAGCAGTGAGCTGCCATCTAGGGTGCCCAAGGGAGCAGATGGTGGGGGTTAAGGGCCCAGAGTGGGGCAAACCAGGTGGAGGCAGGTGAGGCTGTCAATCCAGGGAGTCAAATCGGCAACCTTCCGATCACAGGCTTTAGATCTGGGCTGCAAGAACTAATGACCCTTTACTAAAGCTGTTATCTATCTGAGTTGGAGCCTCGGATTTTGAGTGAAAAGAAGTATTTTCCATTTTATTGTCACTGAAATAACCACAGTATTTGTGATGAAACGATCAGTAAGCCATGCATTAACGTTTTGAGTCGCCAGATTTTAGATCAACCTATTTTTGTATGCACAGGACACAGACTGTATTTTGAGCAGTGAGCTTTATCTCATTGCCCACCTCCACCCACATCATGATTGTTTGTACCCGTCTTGGCAGCCACCCTTGGACCAGTTTTTCTTAATAATTATTGTTTATCATCTGCAGGATTTTTTTTGGCCCTGGACATATCAGGCTGCAGTCTTGGATATTTTCTGAGAATTAAAGAGGAGTCAAAATTCAGCTTTAACTCTCTACAATTGACAAAAATTAAACAAATTTGAGCTCTCTTTGACAATTCTGTGAATAGTTACAGAAATAATTTATAGCACAAAGGTTTTTGAGCGTATCCTGATGCATGCTCAATAATCCAGGTAGATAAATCTAAGAAAGTTAAGTCAGGTCCTCTGGACGGATTCTTCTTTGTAGAAGTCTTTTGGATAAAAGACGAAAAGTTTCAACAAAGAAGAATCCATCCAGAGGACCTGACTTAACCCTGTTCGGTCTTTGAGCATGTTAACGCAGGGTAAGATTCTGAGTCTATGGGACTCAAGCAAAGAAATCAAGAATCCCTGTCAATGTTCTGAGAGATTTGGGAGACTCCCTCACGAATCCTGTTTTCCAACTAGTCCCAACAATCGCAGCTCAGTGAGATGCTACTTCAAAGAACAATTTGAAGAATATTTGACTCAGTAAGAAAATGTACTTTTCATCATCACCAAGCCTAATTTCCAGTTAGAATGTGTGAAGTTCACTTGTGTATTTCTTGTTGTGGTAATACCTGCCATCCCTCTGTTCCTCTGCCTGACGTGCAACTTCAGTGTATGACAGACTGTGGAAAAGTGCTGCTTTTCTTCACATTTATCTTGTTTCATAGGACCTGCACCAAACCAAAGTCCCAGATTGATCCATCACTGAATCTCACTTTCATCCACAGTTCACTCAGATGACTTCTTACGTTTTGCTCCAACACCAACTTCTTTCTCTGCCAATTAGTTTGACGTTTGTCGTGCATTCCCTCTTATTCTAGTCCATATTTGTTCTGATGTTACAGATTGTTTTCTTTATGTACAATCTTCCCAGTTTGGTTGGATTTGCTCCAACTTTTAGAGCTAACGGAGCGGTAACAGTATGTGTCATGAACAACTTTAAAATCCTTTCTTTGATTTAACTAACAGCTCCTTCATTGGGACCATTTTCCCTGTCCCTCCTTCACACTGGACAGTGATCTGAGAGATGTAAATCAGTCAGAGCATGAGTACTGTAGTCTTTTTTAGGGTATTGGCGTGGTCTTTAGGCATGTAACAACATGTTGAACTCCACATTATGCATGATGGAGCATAATAGGTTGTGGAGGGTTTTGAGCATGCACAAAACTTCTGTAGCAAAGTTGTAATGGTTTAGTATCATGCTGACAACACAAAGAGTTCCTGGGTTCCATGGCGGCAGCACTGGCAGCATATCCAAGATGTGGGGCATATCGGAGTGGCTTGATTGTTGATGATTTCATGCCAACCTAAAGTTGTCAAATAGGGCATAAATCCCCAAGTGTAGGGTCTTGAGAAGAAGTACCGTATTTTCCACCGTACACGTCGCACCGCCCTATAAGTCGCATCAGTCCAAATATGTCTAATAAAGTGGATAAATCCATAAATATGTTGTTTGCTGTATATGTTGCATCTATTACGTGTCACGTTGCGTTTGTTAAGCGTCACCGCTGACACGTCGCGTTTGATACGCGTCACCACTTACAACCCGGAAATGTGGACCGAACCCAGAAATGTGGGCCGGTGCTGTGCCAAAAATTGATTGGCTGTCAAATGGCGGCCACTGGAGCGTGCACAGGAGGACTTTAACAAGAATTTAACATGATTAACACGTAAAAACAATTATATGTTTGCTCGAAATTATAGCAAAGGTGTGTCTCAGTCTACCTTTAGCTTAATAAATGCACTTTGACGGTCAAATCATCAGCTGCATTTAAAAAAGCTGATACGCGGAAACAGGAATGCGCAAAGGTCGACTCACTGTGCATTTATTTGAAATTTAACAAGATAACCACCTAAAAACAATTATTTGTTTGCTCGACATTATAGTAAAGGTGTGTCTCAGTTGAACTTTTACTTAATTCAGTGGTCAAATGAGTTGCATTCTGCCAGGGAGGTGCAGCGAAATGAAGCTGATTTGACGGTTGCTCCAAGCAAGCTGGACGAAGGTGGCAGGCTATGGCAAGCTGATTGTGTCCTTAATAGCCATTTTTACCTATTACATGACACAAAGGCATGCCATACTACTCGACTGCCATCTAGCGGCTGAAAATGGTAGTGTTCAATATTTTCAGTTAGAATTAAAGAAAACGGCATGTGGGAGTGGTGGCGTAGAGGTTAAGAAGGTAAGCTTGTGATTGGAAGATCGCCAGTTCAAGCCCCGGTACAGACAACATCAAAAATGTGGGTGGGATAAGTGAAGCAGTCACACCTGTCTCCACCCTCATCTGCCCCACTCTGGGCCCTTGAGCAAGGCCCTTAACCCACACCATCTGCTCCCCCGTGAACACTAGATAGCTCTCTGCTCCACACAGAGGGCTGTGGTAGCTCAGTGGTCTGTGGTTGTGTCAGGAAGGGCATCCGGCGTAAAAACAATTGCCAAGTCTTCGTGCGACTAGTTCGCTGTGGTGACCCCTGATGAAGGGAGAAGCCGAAAAAAAAGAAAGAATAAAAACGGTCGTATCTCAGCCAAAAATTGGTTTATAAATATGGAAAAAAATCCATAAATATGTTGCATCGGTGTATAAGTCGCAGGATGTAAATTATGCAAAAAACGTGACTTATAGGCCGAAAGATCCTAGTGGCTGTTGTTGACGAGGCTCTTTGATGGCGTGTATACTTCATTTAGCGGTTTTAAGATCATGTCTCTACAACTTTTATTTTGTGGGTCAAAAGTTGGAGTCTGGAAACTGCTGGCCAAGGTTACAACCCCACCATGCCCACACTGTGCTGGCAGCAGTGAGGGAAACACTCTTGGCAGAGCAACTGCTATGAAAAGTGCCACTCTCACTACAACTAATATATTCATATCACACTCTCCACATGCCGGTAAATACAGCACCACACTCAGCTGTTCTTTAATTGCCTTCTGAAGGCAAAGTAAGACATACCGTACTTGTTTTCCTCAGGGTCAGGTTTGATGCATGAGGAAGAGTGGATGCAGCTGAATACCCCTTCACCTGCATCCTAAAGCTAATCACTTGAATCCAAATGATCCTAAACACCTGTATGGAGCACAGCATGATGCCAGATATTTGCAGTGAAACGAACACTGGCAGTGTCACACTGGAATATGGAGTTGAAACATATGATGCATATTTTGAAAAGACCATGTCTGTCAAACTGAAATCATGACCCAATTCCACTCTGTACACATTTCTGTAGATTTTAGGTGGTCAGTGGCGGTCCTAGCCTATTTGGCACCCTGTGCGAGCAACCCCAATGGATATGGAAAACACATTTTGACTTAACCAATTAATATATTTTCAATGGTAAAATATGCAGGCTTATTTTCACATTATGTTCATACTATTCCCTTTCATTGCGGGCTTTATGTATTTATTATCTTACTTTTAATGACAAAAATATAACGAGTCACTACTGTCATTTAGAAAGTGTTTATATTGGAACTAATGCTTGTTTGTTCACACACAGTTACAACAGCTCACCTGTTCCTTCATATTGACAAGAACAATCCCCTCATCACTCTCTGCTCCTGACACTAAATCACATTTTAAAAAATTGTCATAAAAAACAAATCTCCCCTTTTTACAAATATGATCAATTCAGGCCAGTTTCATTAAAGGGTTGAATCATCTAACATCTCAGGGCACTTTTCATATAGAGCAGGTCTTCACCAGACTCATATATTATTTAAATTATATAACAGTGTGTTATGTCACAATGCCACACACCACAAAATTCATTGACTTGATAATTAACTTGAACAGTGTTTTGCAGCAAAGTTCAACATCATCATGTCTCACCTGTTTGATCTCAAACTGCAGCTGTTTGAATGAAACATGTGTCAATGGTTGTACATTTAGCTGCGTCTGTTTCCAGAGCCTTTCTCTTTTTAATCCTTCTCCTCTGCACCACCCTCCTTTTCCTCCCTTCCATCTTTCCACTGACCGCACGTAGTGTCACCTCCGTGCACGTAACAAAAACGAAAGTAAAAGTGGAGGCGGGGCGGCCCTGGTACGAGGTGCCCTGGGTTGATGAAATGCACCTGCATCTGCTGCTGTGATAAACTGAGGACATGTGAATAAATGAAGGGCGGGAGGCCCAGGAGCAGCGCGGTAGTGGTGTTCTGTGTTATATGTTGTTAAAAACAAAAGTTGTAAAAGATTTTTAAAAATTAAATAACGAAGAGCGGCGTCTCCTCTTATGCCGCCCCCTGCTGGAGGCCGCCCTGTGCGGTCACACTGTTCGCTCATAGGACGGACCGCCACTGTAGGTGGTTGTAACATTTTGCACACTGATAAACATCAAAAGTGTTTCTTCATATAACAGATTTACAAAACATGGTTGTATCAAAATATGACTGGAATTTAAACAGCATTACAAATGAAGCCAATCTTATTCATTTGACCAACAACTTTTTAACTCTGTATTTGGAAATGCATGTCCTTAGACATCCAACAAGGGTTGCTGGAACACCCTCTGCTCCCCTACTTCCACAACCTTGAGAAGCATCGTGATCACCTTCACAATAAAGGAGGTTTTTCAAATTTTCCACATTCTATCAGGTTGTAGAGTAAAGCAAGCTTCAAGGACTTAATCTTAAAGGTTCACTCATTTACATGCTCAGAGTTGTGCACGTATTTGTTTTAAAGATGGTAAATACATGAGTCAACAATTTTTTTACTATATCCTATCAAAAATATACTTTACTTTGAGCAATGTTTTACAAATCTAAAGATAGTGCACACACACACACACACATTTCACTGACCAGAGAGCTTGTGTAAGTGGGGTCAGCAGAAGTGTCATCTAGAAAGCGGGAGAGGCCAAAGTCGGAGACCTTGCACACTAAGTTGCTGTTGACCAGGATATTTCTGGCTGCAAGGTCACGGTGTACATAGTTCATGTCTGACAGGTACTTCATCCCTGCAGCGATCCCGCGTAGCATCCCAACCAGCTGAGTCATGGTGAAGCGCCCATCGTTAAGCTGCAGAGACAAAGCATGAGTCAGTGAGGATGAGTGCAGGAGGAGAGCAAAGAACAGGAGGAAGAACACTTTTGTTAAAGAGAAACAGATGAAACGGAAAAGCAGGTGGTGTTTGTGTGTGTGTGTGTGTGTGTGTGTGCGTGTGTTGGTCTATGTGGTATACCAGGCCAATTCGCCAGACTACGTACCGACATTATCGGGACAAGTGAAGTGTTTGTGTGTGTGCATGTGTGTGTATGTATGTGTTGGAGGGAAGTGATCAGTCAGTGAGGCCACATAAACAGGACATCTGTCAAAATCCTTGCAGCTGCTGCTGACACTCACTGACAGCTGACCTTTATGGACCATGCTAACAGTTTAATTAGACTTTGGAACGTTGCAGTAAACGTTCAAACCTGACTTCACACAAACACTAGGAGCGAACTGAAACTCTGACTTCAAAGAATTACCACGTCTCAGATCTCAGATCAGTGAGTTAGTCACAGGAACTGACTTTACCTGATTTGAGGTATTTTCAAATAAAAAGCTGCTGTTTGCATTTATTTCTCATAAATATTACAACAAAAGCAGCCGTCGACCAAACTACAAATGTTTTTTTTTTTTTTCAAAAACAAAGTTAGAGATCTTCTCTAATTCTTCTAATACTAATATTTGGTAACAGTTCCTGTTTCAAACGTACTACACAAATAAATTTTACTTGACTAATTCTAATATTCTAATACTTCTCTAACAGACCTGAGGCTGAGGGTTGATGCTGTCTGTTAGCAAAATGTTGTCTGAACCACTGGACAGATTTTTATGTAATTTGAGACAGTAATCATTGAATGAACATTAATCAGTGATTAACTTTTAGGATTAATTCAGTTTAAGATGGCAGCACGGTGGCTCAGTTGGTAGAGCTGGTACAAATCCCGGCCAGGGGCCTTCCTGGGTGGAGTTTGCATGTTCTCTCCGTGCATGCATGGGTTTTCTCTGGGTACTCCCATTTCTGCCCACAGACCAAAAACATGCATGTTAGACTGACTGGTAACTCAGATATGGGCAACATATGGCCCACGGGCCAAAAGCAGCCCATGGGAAATCACCATCTGGCCCCCAATATTCTTAAAGGAAAAAAAAAAACTTTTTTAAAAATAAGTTGATGAGCACCAGCAGTTTTTCAATGAAATTTAAGGAAGTCCAAATTAAACATCTTGGATACAAATACATAAATACAAATACCTTTCCACTTCTATGCCGATGACTGTCAAATTTACTTCCCCCTAAGACACAATGGTACATGCTCTGTTCAACCTCTGCTCGACTGCCTGGCTGACATCAGGGACTGGATAGCTTTAAATTTCTTAAGTTTCAATGAAAAGAAGTCTGAAGCCATGTTGTTCCCTCCCAAAGACACAATCTCGAACCACTGCATCAACCTTTCCGCTCTAGCCCTGTCTGAAAAACAAAAATTCACAAATCTAGTAGTGATAATGGATCCTTCCTAGCCTGGTTAAAACCAGACCCTTGTCCTTCACTTCGCTTCGTACTAGGGTCTGGGACTTCTCCCATAGACAACGATTTCTCCGGTAGATTTTTGACCGGACCAATCAGAGAACAGAAGGCGGAGTTTTGTTAGTTTAGCCTGGCGAGGTCCAGGCTATCAGATAAATAGCTCAGAAACCACTCGGTGGATATTTTTTCTGCTACCAGTGTGTAATTATATGGCTCTAATTTACTGACTGTTGGCCTGGATGAAACATTTGAGATAAAATTCGATTTTTTATAATTTATTTTCGTAGCGCACCCGAGGCTGTTTGGAAAATGTCAAACCGAAACAATTTAAATCCAGCAGATTTGACCATTTCGTGAATTGATTTAGGAACTGTTAAGCTCAGGAACACTTCTGATATAACGTCAGCTAAGAAATATATTTTTTCTCAGCAAAGAAATAATAGTTTTTTACCTTGTTTTCTTGAAAATTCCTTCGTGGCGGCAGCCATTTTAACTGACGACGTCAGTCGACGTCGTTCAAAACTCCGCCTTCTGTTCTCTGATTGGTCCAGTCAAAAATCTGCCGGAGAAATCGTTGTCTATGGGAGAAGTCCCAGACCCTAGTACGAAGCGAAGTGAAGGACAAGGGTCTGGTTTTAACCAGGCTAGATCCTTCCATGAAACTCAATAATCATGTAAATATGATCGTTAAATCCTGTTTTTTCCAGCTGTGGTGACTGTCTAAGCTGAAGCCCATATCATTTAAAAAAAAAAAAAACTGGAGACAGTAATTCACGCATTTATTACATCTAGGCTTGATTACTGCAATTCACTCCTGTTTGGTATCAGTCAGACCACCATTGCACGATTACAACTGGTCCAGAAAGCAGCAGCCCAATTTTTAACCAGTACAGGCAAAAGAGAGCACATTACACCAGTCTTGGCCTCCCTGCACTGGCTACCAGTTCATCTTCGAATCCAGTTTAAAATTCTCCTGTATGTCTAAATCGCTGAACAGTCTCGCCCCCGCCTATCTCACTGAATTGCTATAACCGTATGTCCCACCATGTGCTCTGAGGTCAGCGGACCAGTTACTTCTCACAGTTCCAGGAACTCGTCTTAAACGCAGAGGTGACAGGGTCTTCTCTGTAGCAGGACCAAGACTCTGGAACGAGTTACCTCTGCTCGTCAGACAGGCCCCCTCCCTCTCGGTTTTCAGATCCTGTTTAAAGACCCATTACTATTCTGTTACTTTCAACACCAGCTGATCTGTGTTTGGTCATTTTATTTATTATCTGCAATGTTTTTATGTCTGTATTCTGTTTATTTATTCTTTTTATTTTATTTTAAATGGTAAATGGAGCTTATTTATATAGCGCTTTCCAGCCCCCTGTGAGGAGCCCCAAAGCGCTTTACAATACCAGCCATCCACCCATTCATTCACACATTCATGCACCGGTAGTGGTAGACTGCCTTGCAAGGCGCCATCCAGACCTACCGGGAGCAACTCGGGGTTAAGTGTCTTGCCCAGGGATACAACGACACATGGTGGGCAGACGTGGGATTCGAACCTCCAACCTTCCGATTATTCTTTACTTAATTTTGTATGTCGCCTGTTGTTTGTTTGTTTGTACAGCACTTTGGTTGGCCTTGTCGCTGTTTTAAGTGCTCTATAAATAAAATGGTATAGTATGGTATTTTAAAAAACTGTGGATTAATATTGCCTACAACTTGTTTTTTTTAAGTTGTTGCTTATAAATATAGATAATGTATTGTCACAAGTGCCTGTTTACGCAAAGCCTGAAAAGACTTCAATGTTCTGTGCATCCTTTAATTGATTTAAATGTCTTGATTTGGCTAAATGGAAAAAAAAAATGTTGCCTACTCCTGCTCTCAATTGTCTCTATAGGTGTGAGTGAGAGAGTGAATGGTTGTTTGTCTCGTTTGTCTCCATGTGTCCCTGTGATGGACTGGAG
>JBBPBX010008640.1:0-54022 GCA_038048925.1 Garcialebias charrua
CCCGACTTACGAGCGAGTTCCGTTACAACGAGTTGCTCGTAACATGGAAATCTCGTAATTCGGAACGACCGCCACGTGTCTCGTAAGTCCGGAATTTCGCTCGTAAGTTGGAACGGTTTTGCTAGCGCGACTACAAACACTCGTTTTTCATCGAAAAACTGCTTACGAGTGCATAAAAATGATCGGAAACGTGTGTCCACATGTTTAGCTAACGAACTGTGGTGAAAAAACACAGAAAAACTCGGTATTTTTTGCGTTTTTTCCAAAAATTCGCCAGCTCGTAAGTCCGGAACCTCGTAGGTCAGAGCGCTCGTAAGTCGGGGACTACCTGTAATTATACTCTGTAAGCAGAAAAAATATACACCGATTTGTTTTGAAGCTATTTATAACATACCGTAAACAGATATACATCCACAAGCTATGCTAATAAAAGATCTTTTTTTTTAAATCTCAAACATCTAATAAAGCTACTCACTTGTAAACGTCCACACTGTGATTCCATTCCATTCTGTACGTTTCAGAAAAATCTGCTGAGTGGTTCTTGACTTATCTTGCTAACAAACAGCAAACAGAGCTAACAAAGCTACATCCAGACCAGGAGGCCGACAGTCAGTCCGAGCAGAGGAGCTTTTTTTCGGACACATGAGCTGGAAATGGTCTTCTTCTTCTTCTTGGGTCAATGTACTCCTCTGGAAGTGGTATTGCATTGCGCCCCTAGCGGCCGAAAGTGGTACTGCACATTTTCTGCCAAACTGAAAAGGCTCATAACTGAGTCAAAAATTGGTCTAAAATATGGAAAAAAATCCATAAATAAGTTGCACCGGATTATAGGTCGCAGGCCTTGAAAAAAACCATAAAAAGTTGCGACCTATAATCCGAAAAATACGGTACCTATTTTTTTGTCAAGGGGTACATCCCTAGATGGAAAACAAGTGGTTGCACTGTATCCTTCCGCACATGGTTTCTAACCTACACCTGATTTGCCACTTTCTAAAATATAGACACATTTTACATGACATCTATGCATGACTGGGGCTTAATATCATTAAGACCAAAATAAAGGAGTTATACATGTCTTTCACATGAGCTAGACATTTTTAAGATACAACAGATAATCGTCTGATTTTCATGAATGTATCTCATTATGTACTTAAAGGTCCACTGACATCATCTTACAAATTTGCATGAAATGATGGAAGATATATATATATATTTTGTCATTCAACTATGTTCGTTTTTGCAAACAAAATGATAAAATAATGAAAATTCCTTCCAAACTGTCTAAAATTAAAAACAGCTTTTCTCTCTGAAAAATCCGACTACAAGCGAATGTAACATTTGTGACGTAATGGTAAATGGTAAATAGAGCTTATTTATATAACGCTTTCCAGCCCCCTATGAGGGGCCCCAAAGCACTTTACAATACCAACGTAGGAAGCAGAACCTTCAGTTTTCGTCTGCCATTAACGCATTTTCATTCTCAGCCAGATCGCCTTTTTTTGTTTTGTTGTAAAACTAAAAAAATGCCAGTTCAATGTGTCGCATTTGGGTGTTCTAATATCATCAGTGAACAAGTGAGCCTTTTCACTTTCCCAAAAGATGTAAGACCTTGGTCAAAAATGGATTAAATAAAGCTGCCTCCCCTCGGACTGAGCTCCCTGCTTCCTGAACAGGTAAGAGTCAAATAAATACGGGTGCAGACCTAAACTGTTTCTGCTCATCTAACTTCCTGCTTCCAAAACTAAAGACAAATAGCTCGGATCTTAACTTAGATTGATAATTTTGTTGTTTTATTTCTTGTTCGCCATGAATATTTATATGGGGCATTCTAAAGACGTTCTCCTTCCTACGTCACAAATGTTGCATTCGCTTGTACTGTAGTCAGATTTTTAAGAGAGAAAAGCGGTTTTTATTTTTAAATTCAGTTTGAAAGGAATTTTCATTAATTTATCATTTTGTTTGCAAAACGAACATAGTGGAATGGTAAAATATATATATCTTCTATCGTTTCATGCAAATTTGTAAGAAGTCAGTGGACCTTTAAGCCAGGGTTTGTATCAGAGAAACTACCTTAATGTTAAGAAAGGACAACTCTATCCAAGAATGTTTGCCCAGCATATCAGATTATTTATGCTATAAATAGATTTTTATATATTAAAACCATCTTTTGTTTTTGTGTTATTTCTAATATGCCCACAATGAAGAAATGTGTTAATGGTCTACCCAGTGAATGCTAGTTTAAGGTATGACTGAAGGTAGACACAGAACTTAAGCAGTTCTGAAGTTATAGACACTGTCATATTTGTTAAGTGAGGACTTGTGTTTAAAGAGTAATCATGGGCCAAACTCAGTGCTCAGTGTTAAATAAGATTTCTATCTTTGATTTTAGGCTGATGTGATCAAAAGAATAACTTTTGTCATTTTCATGATATATGTTATATGCTGTTATTCTTTAAATGTGAAACATCAATGTGTCATTTCTGCAAGTGAAAAGGTGTCAAAGTTCAGCTAAAATGTCAAACTGACTTACACTGAAATTGTTTTTGTCGAGTTTCAGCTAAAACTCTCATCTAGCGTCTGAAAGTCTCTCACTCAGATACTTTTCCTAAACAATTTCCTTCTCTGCGCTGAATTTCACCTTGAATAGTGATAACAAGTGGACCAATGAAAAAGAGACAAGCCTCACTCCTCTCTTTGATCCTTCTTTAAGTTCTAAGCTGTTGCTGGAACGGAGAGTTTCTGGGAACTTCAAAGAGATGTGAACCTTTCCCAAAGAGCTGGGGTACGTTTGGTCAAGAGCTAACGACCTTCGTCTTCAGCTAAGGACTGATAACCTGCTGTTATGAGTCCACGTCGAATGAGCGTAAGCTCAAAACTTTGTTATTCCTTCCTGGAATAAGTTATCTTGAGCCAAAAACCACGACTGCCACGGCTTCTGCCGACGAAAGCGAGTATCACCGACACCGACAAGGTAAACACGTGTGGAGTCCAGCTTGGACTTGCGGGACCGACGACTCGTTCGTCCAAGGCTGATCACAGCTCTTTACCAGAACCGAGGCGGACGTCTTAAGGTAAAGGAGCCGCTGTTTGCTTGCTGGAGGTGTGATGATATCTTAGCTGGACGCGTATGGAAGAGTGTCATCTGGTTTCATAAATGCAAGATAAACTTCCTCTCTTAACCTCCCAATTCTTCTTAAATCTTTCCTCCTCTCCTTTCCCTCAATTCTAAGCTGGAAACTATTTTAAGCTAAAGAGCCCACAGACTAAATATGTTAACATCCAGTATTGAAGTCTGTTGTGTTGAATTTAAGTGTGCTGACGTATTAAATTGAAAGAAAGTGAAATCATATCAATCAAGTGTAATGGTGTTAATTTAGTGATTTATTTTAAATAAATGGTAGTGTCGCCTGGCATACCAACTAAGTTAACGTCTGTGTCACTTAATGGCTTTGTTTATTTATCCATCGTAAAGATCACAGAAATATTGGGTAAATTGAAAAAGAAAAGAATCCGTGAAATTACTATTCAATCTGAATAAGTAAATTAATTAAGGTAAAGAGGTCAGTATTAATATTGACCTCCTCATAATCCTTTACATCATTTTTTGACAGACTGATGTTAGACAGCTAATGTTTGAGAAATACTATATTCCTCTGGCGTCTCCTGGTGGTTAAAATAGCATTTATAAAAACCAGAGCGGCCGAGTTTAACCAGCCAATAAAAACAGAGTTTTGTTCATGCACGAGCTTCCCCCGCCCTTCCCCCACCTCTCCCAGCTGCAGCGCGCATCCGCGCACGTTCCCGTCTCAAACAGTAGCTGTTTCAAAATGGCGGAGGTGGCGAGAGCTTCGGGTGCTCAAAGGATTGCAAAGCGATGCAGAGTTAGCAACACTCTTGCTTGACAAGTAAGTGTCTTTGCTTGAATCATGTGATAGCGCAAATAATAATAATAATAATAATAATAATGAATTCAATTTATAACGCACTTTTTATTAGTGAAAATCTCAAAGTGCTACACACATTGAATGCTACACACATTCATACACCGGTAGCGGCAGACTACCATGCAAGGTGCTTTCCAGTCCTACCGGGAGCAACTCGGGGTTAAGTGTCTTGCCCAAGGACACAACGACACATGGTGTGGGGAACCGGGATTCGAACCGCCAACCTTCCGATCGGGGGACGACTGCCATTACCACTACGCCACGGCCGCCCCAAATGCCATGATATTATCTACAACAGGCTAAAACCGTTTTCCGGCCTACAGCTGACGTGATGCTAATGGTAGCAGCTAACTCATTCAACCTCAGTATTGTTTCGATACGTACATTTAGTTATCCTAACTTATTGTATTGTGGATCAGCAAGCAGATATGACGAAAGTACTGTAACTGCGCTGTCTGTGTAAGAGAGGCATGATCACAAGAACTAGCAACTAGCATATTGTCTGCTGATCATTTGGTGTTCATAATCGAAAAGTCTGTTAGTTCTCCTACACAATATATGTTGTTGATGCATACATGTCAACCTCTTTGGATGTTTACCTGTATAAAGGGCCTCAAAAATCATTAATTTTTTGCATAAAATCTGTAAAACTTGCGGTGGGGGGACGCGTTTGTCTGCTGCGGACATGAGCCTGCAGTGAAGCAGGATGAAAGGAGAGCGTAAAAAGTTCAAATTTTACTTCTAGCAGCAGAACAGGATGGAAGATGGCTGTTTGATGCTATTTTTTAAATCATCCTACATGCTTTGATATGTTAGATAAATTTGTCCGTATACCTGCAAAATGACGTAAAGCATCCTCTGATCAGTAAGGAAATGATATTGAAAGCTTATATTGGCAAGCACTCTGTGTTTATTTAAACTCAGCAGAAATCATTGAGATTTATTAGATATTTTGTTTGATAGATTATTATGTATGAATCATTCTACAAACAAAGATAATTTAGAATTATAGGGTAAGTTGGAAGTGACACAGCATATGAAACGTGCCATACAAAATACTTCATTGTGTGATAAATGTGTTGAAAAGAATATCTGATTATTGTTTGAACTACATTATATGTTTTTATGCAGAGATGATGACTTTGGGGAAGGTCTGAGAAGTAGTGAATTTGGGGAGACTCCCATTCAGGTTTTGGAAACAAGGTAAGTAAGGGGAAACCGTATTTATGTCAAGATTATTTTATGGTTTGCACTGCAACTAATATAACTGTGATCATAATATTATTACACAATTTTAAAATGTAGATGGTAAGGTTGTATGTCTAATATTGTTTATGAAATGTATTTCCACCAGATATTACGGTAGGCAGAAACAAAAACCAAAGTTTAATAGTTGTTTTTATATAATCCATCCATCCATCCATTTTCTTCCTCTTATCCGGGGTCGGGTCGCGGGGGTAGCAGCCTAAGTAGGGAGGCCCAGACTTCCCTCTCCCCAGCCACTTGGAGCAGCTCCTCTGGGGGAATCCCAAGGCGTTCCCAGGCCAGCCGAGAAACATAGTCCCTCCAGCGTGTCCTGGGTCTTCCTCTGGGTCTCCTCCCGGTGGGACATGCCCGGAACACCTCACCAGGGAGGCGTCCAGGAGGCATCCTAACCAGATGCCCGAGCCACCTCAACTGGCTCCTCTCGATGTGGAGAAGCAGCGGCTCTACTCCGAGTCCCTCCCGGATGACTGAGCTTCTCACCCTATCTCTAAGGGAGAGTCCAGACACCCTGCGGAGAAAACTCATTTCAGCCGCTTGTATCCGAGATCTCGTTCTTTCGGTCACAACCCAAAGCTCATGACCATAGATGAGGGTGGGAACGTAGATCGATCGGTAAATTGAGAGCTTTGCCTTTCGACTCAGCTCTCTCTTCACCACGACAGACCGGTACAGCGCCCGCTTCACTGCGGATGCTGCACCTATCCGCCTATCGATCTCACGCTCCAGTTTTTATATAATGTATTTGTTTATTGTTATGGCTTTTCTGTGCTGCAATTTTAGTGGACATAAAATTAGAATAATACAGATGCACAATATTGACAATAAATGACTTTGAAGCTTATTTTTTTATTATTTTATTTTTCTAACCGCGTCACAGAAAAAGTACAACTTTATAAATTTAAGAATTTTTAAAAAGATGACTTAATTAAAATTCTGTTCTTCTGTGTTCATGTATAACATACACTTGCACTGAACGTACGTATTTTAGTGCGTGTTAAAAATATGATTTTGTCTATACTTTCGAGTTAGTCTCATTAACTTTTATTGAGAGAATTTATTGAACTGGTACCCAAGTACATGTTTTTTTCTGTCATGATCAAAATTGAATATTGTTTTTTAATAAAATAATGTAATGTGTTGCCTCAGTAACAATGTTAGTTTATGACAAGAAAGTTAATGCTCAATAGTCCAGGTATCAAATCCGATAATTCTCTATCAGGTCATCTGGATAGTTTATTTTTAGTAGAAACGTTTCACCCTCACTCCAGAAGCCCTCTGGAGTGAGGGTGAAACGTTTCTACTAAAAATAAACTGTCCAGATGACCTAATAGAGAATTATCGAATGTTAATTTATGTTTTTTTCACGTTTATATTTTTTTGTTTTAGTATGTCTTCGCTGGACATTCACGACGAGGTTTATGAAAGTGACTTCAATGACATTCAAAATTCTGTGTAAGTAGTATTGGTCAATATTTACTCAAATATTACATGTTGAGTGTCGAAGACTAATCTTCTAATCCCTTTAAATAGTATTGACTGGTCTGAAGACAACATGGACACCACACGAGGACAAACAAGACATTTCCGGAGGAAGAGGAAACCTTTGGGTACGCAGGTTCGGCTGGTGCTCAAGGTTCTGGAGGTGGCAGACCTCCAGGGATGATGAGGCCGGGTTGGCGCAGAGCGTGTCCCAGCAGGGGAGTCTGCCTGGGACACACGAGCCGGCGTTCTCCCTGTCAGGTGTACCAGGACCACAGGCTGTTAGTCTATTTTTGGTTGGAGCACCAGCACCACATATTTTTAATTGGAGCACCAGCACCACGGAGGTCTGGGCGGCGCGGATCTCTTGTCTTAACCCAGGAAGGGTGCTTACCAGAAGGAAGTGGAAAAAGTTGTAATGAGCTAAAAAATTAAACGTGTAATTAGCTGGGAAAGCTAAATTTAGCCTAGTGACAGCTGAGAGACAGCTCTGTTCATCAGGCAGTCAGGATGCTTTGTCACTCTTTTACAAATGTGAAATGCCAGAACCTGCATTTATTTTATAGATATACTTTTTATACTTTTATACTTCTACGGAAAAGCTCGGGACAGTATTACACTTTATTTCATTTTATGTTTATTAAATGTTGGTGTTTGGTGTTGGTGAAAACTTTTTTTACTTTTATACTACTATGCAAAAACCACTATGCAAAAACTCAGGACAGTATTACACTTTTATTATTTCATTTTATGCTTGTTTATTAAATGTTTTAGTGGGTTAGTGTTTAAATGGTTACTGTTGAACCGAGGGACTGAGAGAAATGCAATTTCAATCCTGTGTATGTCCTGTACATATTGCAGTTCTGACAATAAAGTTGACTTTGACTTTGATATGTAAAAATAAAGTCTATTTTTAAGTTGCAACTTCCTGGCTTTGTGATTTTGATTGTCATTATGACCATTGTTGACACAGTGATTTTGCTTAATTCATACTGAAATGAACTGTTTGGTAAATGATTCAAAAGATAATTCAGTAATGTGCAATGTTAAAATGAGATAGTTCTAAAGAATGATTTAAAAAAAAACAATCAGAAGCACTTTATTAAAAATAATAGCAAATAAAAATATATTTTTTAAATGAATAACTGCTATTAGCCATGTCTTCTCTGCTTCATCTGAGGATGAGCCCACACGGCGTCCTCTGCTTCGTCTCCCACGTGACCTGCCTGATCTTCCACGCAGTCTGCTTCCTCTTCGGACCGCAGAAGTCCCTCTGGGTGTAAATTCCTCGTCGGAGCACATCGAGAATGTTTCTAAACTCTAGATGCATAACACAGATAAAATGTCACACTGCAGTAAAGTAAGAGTAAACTTATTGAAAGGGTTATACATAATTTACGATACTTTATTACAAATACGCAAAGATTTGAGAAGGAAATAGTCCATCCTTACCGGTGACTGCGCCAACGCCATTACTGTTTACATGCATGCGCGTTCACGAGACAGCCAAGCTGTGAAGGAGGAGCTAAGGAGGCGGAGTTGCAGGTCAGCCAGAGTGCAAGGGGGAGGAGGGAGAAAGGTCTCTGTTCAAAAATTTTCTAAGTGCCAGTGCTTTCCAGAAATCGCAGACCCTACCTTTAATGAGATATATACACACATTTAAATCAATTAAAAATGGGATTATGTTACCAATGGGAGAAGCAATTACTTTAATTTCTGTAGTCTTCTGCCAGTGTTAATGTAGTTCAGCAATTTTAACAGATCTTAAGAATCCATATAAATTCTGAGTTTGTGGTGCAGCTTTACTGTCATTAAAAATACATTTTAGGCGACCTCATGAACAAGTTAAGTCGAGTGTGGTGAAATCTAATTCTTTTTCCCACCCCGACCTTTTCATTTCCTTTACATTAAATGCACTCCCTGCTGTGGCGTGAAGGCATGTCTCAGAAGTCTTGAGAAATGAAAAAAAGTGATGTCATACTAATTAAAGGCACTCTTATGACTAACATAAATTTTTCACTGCAGACGGATGTATCACTGATGTGGTCTATTTGAAGCATTCCACTGGATCTACGGTAATTCTCCCTGCAAACCTGCAAAGCTCAGATCAAATTAACAATCTTTTCATTTCCAGTTTAAATCTACTCCAAATCAGCATGACTCCATCCCCCCCGGATTATAATATTTAATTCCATTATATTACTGAGCACTGAGGCGTGTAAGAAAATGTTCTCACCCAGCTTTTATGAACTCTTGACATCCTGCTGACCCATATGTCCGTTTCTGTTACGTCTTTAACACAGCTTGTACATACATTTATTGCTGCTTGTTCTTAGGGTGGGAATAAATAAACATAATAAGTGAACAAGTGGTATTTTGTTTCAGAATCTGAATCAGCTTTATTGTCATTGCACTGAAGCACAACACAATTACATTTCAGTGAAGCCCATCCAAGTAGCACTTTGAGATTTTCCTTAATGAAAAGTGCGTTATAAATTGAATTCATTATTATTATTAAGTAAAACACAAGCAGACATGGGGAGACGGAGGTGTCTGGGGCTGCAGCCTCGTGGGATGTGCTACCCTTTTTCAATTAGATAAGAAATGAGAAACACGAGGGAAGAGGAAGTGTAAAAACATCTTATCTCACCCTAGATGGGACAGTGTGAAAGTAAAAAAAAAAAAATCCTCAACAGAGAAATTGCAACATATTGATGACATAATACATATGCATATGGAATGCCAACAAAGGCAGTGGGTTTGTCTGTGGACACTGCCAGATAGTACCATTACCTAATAAGAGACTGTGCAGTATCTCAGCTGGCTCAGCTCTGATACAGGTCCACAGAGGTCCTTGGGAAGGGAGTTAAAATTAATCCTGAAATGTATTTATTTATTCATTAAACTTTATTTAACCAGGCAAATACCATAGAGATCACAGATCTCTTTTCCAAGGGAGGCAAGGGCCATAAGGCAGCCTAACATGCATGTTTTTGGTCTGTCAAAGGCAGGTGATAATCTTTTTTATTTTTTATTGTTTCTGTGCTTGTGTGTATGTCTGTTACCAACATATATCATAAACCATTGGACAATTTAAACCAGTCTTGGAAAAAGTAATCTTTGAATATATTCAGTACCTACAGCTGAAAATAATCTGATTCTAGATAGTTGCCACCTGATTGTAAAAAAACAAACAAAAAATGGATATTTCAATTATTTTTTAATATATACCGTACTGATTGATTTTTGTGTGTGGTGGTAGCTGAGACTGATACCCAACACATATGTAGAGCAATAACAGATTGCACAGACCTTTGTTTATAATTTTGTCAATAACAATTTGGAGTCAGTCTCTGCCGATTAGCAAATTATCTCATGAACCAATAAACATCCTTTAATGAAGCTTTAAAGAATCATTCAGTTGATGTTCTTCAACGTGTTCTTAAATAAAAATAGCAGCTGAGACTTATTCACAGCACAATCTCCAAGCTTAGCATATTGTTAGTGAATAATGCTATATTTAAGGTTTGTCTAAAACAGCTAGAACTCAACATTTCTTGGCATAAAATGATCAACTCTGGCATAAATTATGGCAGTTGATTTTATATTTAGTGGATGGATGCTACGTATTAAATTTCTCAATGGATTAAAGAGACACATTTTAGGTTATGTTCTCTGCTTTAATCATTTTTCCTGCAGCCTGTGATAATTGGGCAGAGCCACCCTTCCACAGCTGCACCTGATCCTGGCTAATGAACACTTGGTGTATTTAAGGACTTGGGAATCAGTCTTACAACACTGGAACATTTAGCCCTCTTATGATAACTAGTGACATTCCTGTAAACTCGTCATTGTATGAGAAAGACTAACCTTTGTGGGTTTTCCCTGTGTTTTTAAGTCTTACTCTGTGGCCTCCAAGTCCTTTATGCTCCTTGTGACAACACCAGCGATCACCAATGTCAACCTGTGAACTAATGTTAGCCTTGATTAATTAATCCAGTACCATCACCCTGCCACTCTATATCTTTACCCACCTTCTACACTAAACAACTGCAAATACCTGTACTTGGAACTTGCAGCTCACATCTCTCCAGACCTGCAAACACAACGGGAGTAAGATTTCCACATTGAAGATTCATATCTATCAAGTTACTATCCAATCCTGCCCATACTCACCTGTACCTTATTCCCTTTTCAGAAATAAACTCACAACACTTGTAAATAAAGACATTTTCCTTTTTATCTCTGAGTCCTCTTCATCAGTCTGTAATTTTCTGGGTCTAAACTTACCTAAACATGTCATTTAGGAATCAAGGAATCAAGGAATCAAGGAGTTTTATTAACATTGCATCAATTTTCACCGATTACAACGTAAATATGTATTGCAGGCATCCAGAGAGAAATGAGTGAGTGCAAAAGCTGCAGCAAAACAAAGCACATTACATGTTTTATCAACACACGATATGTTTTATCAACACACGACATGTTTATTCAACACGTTGATATACTTTTAGCGCGGCCAGGCCCAATCTGTCTCCAGATGAAGGTCAAAAGCAGGAAAACAAGCAGAAACACTGGGATTCACAGCATTGATATTAAAAAAGATGAATCACATTTTGTCTTCAAGACACCGCGTGATTCAGTAAAAACCATATCAGAGCACATTTTGGTACAATAACAAAGGAAATACGGCATGGCAGGGAGATTGGGTCCATGATTACTTTCAGACAAACACAAAGTTCAGCAGGTGTGCAGCTGGGTGTTATCCGAAGCCTCACAGAAATCTCTGGGGAGGGGGAGGGGAGGGGGGGGCTCTTCAACTTCTCACTCTAGGAGAATGGATTCCCACAGCCCGCTTCAAGGACATGTGCAGAAGCCAGATAATGTTTTTGTTTGTTATCCAAATAGACCACAGTGTACTTTTCCACTGCCGCCTTCAAGTCTGTGGGTGCTGTTTCATGGCCGAAAGAAATCCAAATATGTGGTTCTGCTCTGCCCCGCTTTCATGAGCTTCCACCTGTCCCTTGATCGATCCTGGGTGGCTGCAAACAAGTCCCAAAACGGACAGCAGGTGCACGGTGGTCCACCACTGCACCAATCGTGCGATTGAGCTCATAAAGCAGCTGGGATGAGGAGCCCACGACCCGGTTCAGAGAATTTTGCTGATCAGGCAGTCCCGACAGCGCTCTGATAGCCGCCGAAGCCTCGCTCAGCTTCCGATAACAAACAACTCCGGTTACGCCAAAAAACAGAGCAGTTGCTACCAATAATCCAATAATCCACAAATCCTCCACGTCTTCGACACTCAGAACGGACAGACACATGGGCTGCCACTGACCCCACGAGTCCAGCACGTATCCAGCCGCGTGTGTGTCGGAGGGACAGACAGCTTCTCCTGACACGGTCCGCCTCGTGGAAAAAATCTTATCCATTGAAGAAACAGCCCAATTGATTAATTCCATATTGGTTCGAGTGAGCGCTGAAGGGTCGCAGACGAGACGAAAAGCAAGCAGGGAGTAGGAAAAACTTAGGGAGGGAAGAGCAGAAAGATATGCGACCTGCCTTGTCGAGTGCCGGAAGTAGTAGTACAACAGTGATTAAAAATTTCTGAACAAAATTATAAAATTTTTAATAGAATTTCTAAATAAAAGTCTTTATTTGTAATTACAGTTTTGTTTTTACAACCAGAAGTTTCAGGAACCTCAAACACCAATGAGTGGCAAACTAAATGAATTGAGAACATACTGAAAAAAATAAAATAAAAAAATAGATGAGCTCACAAACTGTTCAAGTTCTTCAAAAAATATTTAGAAATTGTTTGAAGATAAGCAAATTGTGCCTTGCAGAAGCTCCTCCTTTTCAGCTTTTAACAATTAGTTTTGGCCAAATAAATACAAAGATTACAGAGTTTAAAGCTGCAGTTCTGTAGTGCAGTCTGTAAGTTGTCCATCCATCCATCCATCCATTTTCGTCCGCTTATCCGGGGTCGGGTCGCGGGGGTAGCAGCCTAAGTAGGGAGGCCCAGACTTCCCTCTCCCCAGCCACATGGAGCAGCTCCTCTGGGGGAATCCCAAGGCGTTCCCAGGCCAGCCGAGAAACATAGTCCCTCCAGCGTATCCTGGGTCTCCTCCCGGTGGGACATGCCCGGAACACCTCACCAGGGAGGCGTCCAGGAGGCATCCTAACCAGATGCCCGAGCCACCTCAACTGGCTCCTCTCGATGTGGAGAAGCAGCGGCTCTACTCCGAGTCCCTCCCGGATGACTGAGCTTCTCACCCTATCTCTAAGGGAGAGTCCAGACACCCTGCGGAGAAAACTCATTTCAGCCGCTTGTATCCGAGATCTCGTTCTTTCGGTCACAACCCAAAGCTCATGACCATAGATGAGGGTGGGAACGTAGATCGATCGGTAAATTGAGAGCTTTGCCTTTTGACTCAGCTCTCTCTTCACCACGACAGACCGGTACAGCGCCCGCTTCACTGCGGATGCTGCACCTATCCGCCTATCGATCTCACGCTCCAGTTTTCCCTCATTCGTGAACAAGACCCCGAGATACTTAAACTCCTCCACTTGGGGCAGGACCTCCTCCCCGACCCGGAGAGGGCATGCTACCCTTTTCCGGCTCAAGACCATGGCCTCGGATTTGGAGGAACTGATCCTCATCCCGGCCGCATCACACTCGGCTGCAAACCGCTCCAGCGAAAGCTGTAGATCACGATCTGATGAAGCCAATAGGACCACATCATCTGCAAAAAACAGAGAAGCGATTCTAAGGCCACCAAAACGGATCCTCTCAACACCTTGGCTGCGCCTAGAAATTCTGTCCATAAAAGTTATGAACAGAATCGGTGACAAAGGGCAACCTTGGCGGAGTCCAACTCTCACTGGAAACATGTTTCTTCACTTTGTCACTATCTCCTGACAGACTGATGTTAGACAAAGTAATCTCTGAAAAAAACTATAGTCCCCTTGCTTCTCCAGGTGGTAAATAAGAATTTCTAAAAAGCCACAGTGACCCGCCGTTAACCAGCCAATAAAAACAGAGTTTTTAACCAGCCAATAAAAACAGAGCTTCTCACTTCTCACGCTCCTAACCCACCCCCCCCGTCCCAGCCCGCAGCGGCCGCGCAGGTTCTCGTTGAAATAATTGCAAAGCGATGCAAAACTGTTTTGTATGTGACACAAATGTATTAAATTCCCCTTCTTCATCCCTGATCTGGACTTTTCTTTTGTTTTTTTGCCAAAAGTCAAGTGATCGCTTCCTCCTCCGCTGAGTCATGACAGAAACATTGAGGAAATGAATGAATTTGTCACGAGCGAATTAAACTCATGTCCAACGTGGCTGCGCGCGGGCTCTGCAGATTTCATGGTGTTCTGGTGTGCTGGACCAGCGCTCTCTGTTTTTATTTTATTTTTTAGAACGTTTTATTAACATATAATCACAAAACTTTGCAGCGGCTGACAGGACATGCAGTGGAGGCGGAGCATTCGGAAGCAGAGCTGAATTTTACCGACAGCAAGAGGGAGCAGAGCCATATATGGCTCTGAGGGGGAGGGACCAGAATGCTTTCCCAGATGAAAATTTTCCTAAGTGCTGCGTTCTACAAAAAACTGCAGAGTGTAGCTTTAAGCTTCAATTATGATTAAATTTTTTTAATCCAAGATTTTGTTGATAAATCGCTAACTCTAGGTCATTGTGACAAAACCACTGAGAATCATGACACCTCATATACTTTTACAATTTCCAACAACTTTTTTCTTAATATTTCTGCAAAAATACAAACAAATAAAAAAAACTCAGTCTGCATCTTACCATTGTAAGCAGATGTCATCTGATCTACCAGTACTTCAAACTGGGCAGATGTATTGCCGGAGACCCAAAGACAGCGTAGTTCCCAAATTGAAGTTGTCTAAATAATGGCAGTCTCATTTCAAATGTTGTTGATAAATTCTGCTGGTTTGGGATTGAGGTTCTCCTTACTGCAGGGCACCGTGACCTTAAAGACAATGTGATCCCCGAGGGTCTTGTGCTTGATTCACTAGTAACTTATTGCAAAATATGTAAATCTCACACATTTACTTACTGTAACTACAAATTGGTTTCACAATTAAATCATTGTTGAATAAATGATGCATTTCTACTCATATTGTTTCCTTTTTTGTTGTTCCTGCATGAAGTAAAATACAAATTTCAAACCTCCTGAACAATTTGCACTCATTTCTGCTTTTCTGCATGTCAGTGAAAGATACAGTAGAATTCTTTGTAACACAGCGGAAGACAAAGAGAAGCAACAAGAAGGATATAATAATAATAATAATAAACTTTATTTGTATAGCACCTTCCACAATGCCTTGCATTGACCAAGGTGCTTAACAGGATAAAAAGAAGAATAAACGGGAACAATAGATCAATGAAAATAGAATAAGAAACCACAGCGATAAAAGAAGGCAATGGAAATAAAAAATGCTACATACTAAAATAACACAAGTAATAAAAGTTACACACAGAAAGCTTTTTTGAACAAGTGAAATAAAAATGCAATTGAAATAAAGATGCTACATACTAAAATACAAAATAATAAAAGTTACACACTGAAAGCTTTTTTACACACTGAAAGCTTTTTTGAACAAGTGGGTCTTCAGTTTGGTTTTGAACAGAGTCAGATCAGAGGTGGCACGCAGCTCAAGGGGGAGGCTGTTCCAGGCTTTAGGGCCGGCAACAGAAAATGACCGGTCTCCCCATTGCTTGTACCTCGAGCGAGGCACCTCCAGCAGGTGTTGACTGGCAGATCGTAGGTCCCTGCCAGGCTGATGGACTTTCAGAAGTTCTGAGATGTAGAGGGGAGCAAGTCCATTCAGAGCTTTGAAAACAAACAGCAGCAGCTTGAACTGTATCCTGAACTGAACTGGGAGCCAGTGTAGAGAGGACAGGACAGGAGTGATGTGTTCATATTTTCGTGTGTTGGTCAAAAAGCGCGCGGCAGAGTTCTGTACAAGCTGTAAACGGGAGATGGAGGATTGATTAATGCCAAGATACAAAGCATTACAATAGTCAAGTCTGGAGGTCACAAAGGCATGGATGGCCTTCTCCAGATCACCACGGCTGAGAAATGACTTGACTTTGGAGAGCAGACGGAGTTGGAAAAAGCTGGTCTTGACAACAGAACTGATCTGTTTATCAAACTTTAAATTGGAGTCAAACTGCACTCCAAGATTTCTGACCACCGAGTTGAAGTGGGGGAGGGGAAAACCAACACTGGGACAGGGAAGGATGTTGCTGGTGTCATCAGGTGCACCAAACAAAATGCATTCAGTTTTATCTGTGTTTAGGTGGAGGAAGTTTTGAGAGAGCCAGTGCTTAATGTCATTTAAGCAGTTGACAAGAGTGTTTGAACTGAGTGAGGGGTTGGGAGTGACTGGCAGATAGATTTGTAAATCGTCTGCATACATGTGAATATCTTTACGGAACAGTGAGAGAAATGTAAATTGTGTGTGTGTGTGTAAAAGAAAAATGTGTATTTGAAGAGTTCTGCTTTGTGTTTCATGAAACACCTGCAAGGTGCAATAAGTGCAGCTCCACAACACCAAAGGAGAGAATCATGAAAATAAGGTGGCAGAGCTCTGATGAAACACAGTCAGCTTTGAGCGCAGCTACAACCATCAAGCTGTGGGGGAATTAACAAACTTGTTGACGTTGCAGACAATATATTACAATGAAAATCGAATGCACAGTAAGCCTCATTAGTGAATCCCAAACAATTTGCTGTGAGACAAGTTCTGGTGTGTTATCAGATTACGCAACTATAATGAATTATTATTGCTAAGCACAAGCAAGAGAATTAGAAAAACTTCATAAAGGATCTTCAGATATTTTGAAACAGGGTTATGTGTAAAAGGTGGGAACAAATAATATCTTATCTGCTTGAAGAACCTCAGGTTGGAGAAATAGTGGCAAATCCCAAAGTCTAGTGTGCAGTGCCAAGACCAAAGTGGATCACTGCCACAGGAAACAAGTCTGATCTCAAGTGTTTGGAAAAATAATATTATGATAATACTATCAGAAGTGCCCCAGACTGCGCTGGACATGCTATAACTAGCTGCTGCTTATAAATAAATATGCAATTTAATGTTAAAATGAACTCATTGTGTAATTCATAACATTGTAATTGTGGGAGTTCCTGTTGCACTTCGGTCCTGAGGTCACTAGATGGCGCCAAACTACCACACCTGCCGAACAATCCCCTTGATGAGACACAAAGCATATAAAAGGCTATTGATGACTTCTCCTTATCGCTGGAGCATTACCTGCCAATAATTTGTGCTTCTAGCCCTTTAATATCCAATTGCCCTGAGATTACCTACCGGTACTGTCTTTTGATGTTTCCGGTGTACCTCCTAAGATTTATCTGTTCCTTGACTCCTCTGTAAAACTCTGGAAACCTCATTGTGGTCTCCTCAGCAGTCTTCCTTGCTTTCCAACCACACTCCCACCAGAGCCTGCATCCCACTCTGGATGTTTCCTTATTTGTACAGGATTATTGGAATCAATCCTCCTTGAACAACCAGTAAGAACCAGAGATATCTGATTAATCCATTCCTGCAGTACTTCAGACCTGACCTTTCTCCTTGCTCCCCAGGGTTCCTGACATTATCTATCCCTATGTCATTATTCCCTGTAAAATAAATCACTGAACTTGCCTTATTGTCTTGGAGTTGTTCATATTCAGCCACTTTCACTTTGGGTATTCAGTTCTCATAACAGTAAAAGGTTTACAAAATGACGTTCACATAAACTGCTATGAATCTTTTGAGAGGGGAATCAATTAAAAAAGTCAGCATCCCACTTTAGTGTTGGCTAAACTCAGATTATCTGATAGCTTGTTAAGCTGTAGGTTCATGTAGATATTCACTGAACGAGATCACGGACCCTTATGCTCAACTTCTTATCCACTTGATTTTGTGTGGAACTGTAGTATAATAAATACTTTTATTTAAATGGCACTAATCTTGTAATATAAAAAAAAACTATCCTAAACTAACCTTTACCAACAGTTTTAGTGTGACTCTACAGATATTCGGTCTGTACAAACTTAATTTCCTCTTACCATTTTGTTTAGCGTTGCAGTAACATTCTTAGATTGAAATGTTCTCATGAGGTTTTCTTTGAAATCATTGAGTTAAAATTATTTATGCATAGACAGTTTGTTAGATGTGATCATGTTGTTACTCACAGCAGGCTTCATTTACCTTGTTACATCCTCTTTAAGGCCTTGCCATTGTTTCTTCTGCACCCAAGCTGCCATTTGTCCAAAAATACCACCATCTGAATAATTTACACACCAGATGAATGTGCAATTGGCTTGCTTCACTGATATTGTTTAAAATCTGCTTCCAAAACCAAAAATACCAAAAAGCAGCAGGAACTCATATACTTACCAGAGCTGATCTGCTCTGAAATCAGTCAACCATGACTCTGCCTCCAGTTCTAAAAAGATTTCCTTTCTAACATCAAAAGTTCAAGTTTGATGTGAATATTTACAAAAACTGTTTTTGTTTTTATTCTCTTTGAACTTCAAGTGTTTGGTACCATGCAGTCCCACATGAAGAAACAATATAAATGAAGATACATTTACAGAAAAGCATCAGGATGTACTTAAAATTCATATACTGTATTTTCCGCCGTACACGTCGCTCCAAGTCACATCAGCCCATATTTGTTTAATAAAGTGAAAAAAATCCATAAGCATCACCATTTACGTCACCATATACGTTGCATCTATTATGCGTCACGGCTGATGCATTGCGTTTGTTGTGCATCACCACTGACAACCTGGAAATGTGGGCCGAACCCGGAAATGTAGGCCAGTGTTGGGCCATAAATTGATGGGCTGCCAAATGTCGGCCGCGCGATCAGGAAGACTTAAACAAGAATTTTACAAGATTAACACTTAAAAACAATTACGTTTGCTCAAAATTATAGGAAATGTGTGTCTCAGTCTATTGTTTGCTTAGTAAACACACTTTGAGGGTCAAATCAGCTGAATTTCAAAAATAGTTTTGCTACCTCTGTGCTCCTGTGAGGAAAAAAGGAGGAGGAACGCGGCTTGTTTCTTCTAACAAAATTTCACAAGAAAAGCGCCTAAACAATTATTTGTTTGCTCGCAATTATAGCAAAGTTGTGTCTCAGTTTAACTTTTGCTTAGAAAATGCACTTCAATGGTCATATTAGCTGCATTTTGCTGGGGCGGTGCAGCTGGTTTGATGGTCGGTCCAAGCAGTGAGCAGAACCAAGGTGGGGAGACTATGGCAGAAATGTATGAGAATTATAAATGTACGAGAATTAGAAATGTTCTTCATCTGCTACCTTTCATTTAGTATTTTTTTTTTCTTATTACATATATGTTAGTTGTTTTGTATTTAATAATAATAATAATAATAATGAATTCAATTTATAACGCACTTTTCATTAATGAAAATCTCAAAGTGCTATGTCATTATAAAATGAATAAACAAACAAACAAATAAATAAATAATAAAAACAAATAAATAAATTAATTAAGCTGGTGAAGATTCTCAGTCATTCAGGACATGGTAAATTAAAAAGAGTTCAAGGAAAAAACATAATATATAAGTATAATAAATAAAGTCCAGTTTTTGTCTTGAACTTTTTTGAATTGTCATTATAGCCACGTTTACTTATTACACGATACAACGGCATGCCATACTGCTACTACTACTCTGCTGCCATCAAGTGGCTGAAAGTGGTACTGTTTAAAAAACTAATCAGTCAAAATGAATGAAAACGGTCATATCTCAGCCAAAAATTGGTTTTTAAATATGGGGAAAAAACCCATAAATATGTCGCTTCGGCCTAAAAGTCGCAGAGCCTTTAAATATGCAAAAAAAGTGACTTACAAGGCGGGAAATACGGTAAGTTTTTTCTTTTGTAAACAAACAAAAAATATCAAATTTCTTCTGCCCAAATTGAGTGTTGATCAGTAAATATTCCTACATAAAGTATTAGAGACAAAGAAAAGCCAAACAAAAACTGGATAAAAGTGAGACAGAGGGGAATGGAAAACAAAAGAAGTGAATGGGGGACAGTTTGTAGAGGCAAAAACCCACACTTGCTAGATTAAGTTAGAAGAATGGAGGGAAATAATCCCTGGTGGGTATGCGGGAGAACAAAAAAAAAGTCCCCAAAAAATAAAATAATGGAGACGAAGATCCAGCTGAGTGTTTAGGAAAAGAAGAAGAGGAAGCGGAGTGAGGATAAATATGCTATCCTGTCTTGCTGCGCCTTCTTTTCTCTTTTGTGTGGGTGTGAGCAGAAGCAGTTGCCTGTGGGGATCACTCGGGAGGTGGTCAGGGGATATTTATGTCACCATGTCCCAAAACAAAATGTGCCTCCTTAAAAAAAGCAGCATCGCTTCAACAGACAATGTTGAAACAGACTTGCATCTTAAAATATACATACTGTATATTGTTTGGTTTTCTAAACCGTCTTTTCAGATTGTTTGTGGGTTTATATGTCAAAAGTCAAAGTCAAAGTCAACTTTATTGTCAAAACTGCAATATGTACAGGACATACACAGGATTGAAATTGCATTTCTCTCAGTCCCTCTGTGCAACAGTAACCATTTAAACACTAAACCACTAAAACATTTAATAAACATAAGCATAAAATGAAATAATAAAAGTGTAATACTGTCCTGAGTTGTTGCATAGTAGTATAAAAGTATAAACAGTATATCTATAAAGTAAAATGAAGGTTCTGACATTGACATTTGTAATAGAGTGACAAAGCAGCATATGAAGTTTATGTACACAGTATATGTATGAGGCAGTTGATATTGGTATAGAGGTAAAGTGGCATATGCAATAAGGCTAGTAAAAATAATGTAGTAAAAAATAGTAGTAAAAAATAAAAAACATATGTTTTCCTCTAAGCTAGAATAATGGCTAACCAAAAACGGCTGAATTCATGTTAGGGATTTTTTTGTTTGTTTTGTTTACAAAATGGGGGTTTCTAAAAAAATTATAATGGTGTGAAAATAACTTGTAAGCTAATTAACTTTCTACTTGTTTGCATGACACTTTTTCTTTAGATTCTTGTAAATACATTTGGACAGAAGTTTAAGGTTCTTTATTGTCATTCACATCATATGTGGTACATGTGTTAGAAGGGAACTGTGTACTTAAGTGCCCAGTTATACCCAAAATTAGCAGAAATATCAAGTAGAAAAAGAAACAGTATATAAGGATCTAAAATATACCGGTACACTAAGATATATGCTAAACGAACGCTAAATGATAGCTAAAAGCTCTAAGATATACTGTATACTAAGCACTATTAACACAAAATAATAAGGTATATTAAACAGCAGCCCGAGCATGAGGCTGTTCGGGCTGCTGCAAATGCAGAAAACGGCAACAAACTAAGCAAATGTATCATGCAAACATCAATAGTTTAATGTAGAGTAATGTAGAGTTTTCACACACCTATATGTCATTTCTGAGAACAAATGTTCAATAACTCTGAGAAACCAAACAGAATGGGCTGTCAATTGCTTTGCAACAACTTTTAGCCAAATGCACAAATAGAGCTCAACAACCATTTACAGTTTGAATTAATAATTCAGATGGGTATCAAAACAAAACAGATACAAGTTATATGTGGTCTAAATACGAGGAAAAAAATCACCATCATTATTTTTTTTTAAAATGAGGACACAAATCTTTGCTGATATTATGGTGGGGGTTCTGTGTTTTTCCAGTCCTAACTCTTTCTTTCAGCTCCTGAATGGCAGGGCGGATCCAATTATCCACAGCTGTTTCCATCCTACTGACAAGGAGTTTAGTACTTGTCGATTTGGATCAACTTGACTCTGCTGGAACGTTACTGTGTCTAGACCTAGTTGGCATCTACACTTGCCTTCCTTCTCCTTGTGCTCCTTGTAGCTCCAGCATCTCAGTTCCTTGTTCCCTGGGTTACCCTCATATTTTCTCCAGACCTGCATTCCCACAGCCTCCCTGGATCTCTCCTTGGAATTATCACATGCAATATTTCCATAAGAAATATTATACCATACCATACCATACCATACCAGTTTATTTATAAAGCACTTAAAAATACAGCAGCAGCCGTCCGAAGTGCTGTACAAGAATAAAAACAAGCACAAAACAATAAAAACAATCAATCTCAATCATATAAATATCAGAACATCACAAGTAAAATAATACAACATTAAAACAGAGATGTGAACTCATTCTGGTTTAATATTATAACAATCAAACATCTTGCCATCCAGCCCTGAGGTCCAACCTGCTACTCTTCCACCTCCTCCACTTGCCTGGTCTCCTTGGTCTTCCGCATCACCTTGGAATCCACTTGTCCTCCTTATCAATTTGTGAAAAATGAAAAGACAAGTAAACTTAATAATCACACCTTTTTACTACAATGAAATCTCATCAGAACCACACTCACCATATATCCTGTAGCTCCTTCTTGTGTTCCTGTGTTCTATGAAATAATATTTTACAAACGTTTTGTGAATTAATATTCATAAAGGTTTTATGAAATATTATTTATGCAGGATTGAGAGATCGGCAAAACCTTTAAAAAAATCACAGCTCAAGAGACTTCACACAGGAAACTATTTTCTGCTTAAAACAAATGTTCTTTATTTTAACTACAGAAAATCAATAGCAAGCAAGCCAGAAGCAAACAAGTAACACACTTGCATACAATGATTAATGCTTAAACAAATACTCTTACCATTTGACATCAAAGTGATTTGAGAGAGCCGTTTGTCAACCATAGGCAGAGTGAGCGTTAAAACAATCCACAATCCGGGCGATTACTCATCCCCATCAGACTGAACCCTGGGAGCTAAGCCTGTCTCCTTTTATTTCTTTAGATAAGGATTGCTTGTGGAGTAAAACTGGCCAGGCTTTTTCCACAAGTAATCACCCAGTTTCAACAGGAACTGGAATATCTCTTCCTTACCCCTAATCAAACCATTGGAACAAAACTCCGGAGATGACTTGATCAATAAACTGACTGTTCCTGTGATGATGAAATCAACACAGTTTAACTTATTATCTCCCAGCTCCCCGGTAGTGACAGATAGGAAAATCACACACAATGTCTGGATGTTTCAGACTTTTTAGACTGATCAGAGAACAAACTTATTTATTCATTATTCATCCTGAGATTCCCTTTTGCAAATAAGCACTTACATTTTACACCTCAAACATTTGGTCTCTTGTGTCTCAGCTGGTAACTCTATGAGTACTTGGTGGGTTAACTTCAGTGTGCTTTGGACTACTCTGACTGAGGAAGCCCTCTGGAGTGAGGGTGAAACGTTTCTGCTAAAAAGAAACTGTCCAGATGAACTGATTGAGAATGAGCGGATTTGATACCTGGACTATTGAGAATTAACTTTCTTGTCTATGAGTACATTGAAATCTAACTAAAACACGATAGAATGGTCCAGCCAGACACTCGTATCCAAAGTGCTTCTGGGACAGAGAAGATCAAACAGTCCATTTCTGATAAAAATAAAATAAATGACAAACATGATACCGTACTTCAACAGATTGTTGCACAACAGCAGACTACAAAAGCCAGTAAGGACTGAGTAGCATGATGTCTGCTTTTAACCAGAAGCTAGCATTATGCTACCCCAAACTTCTGTAGAAATCTCACGTCAGAGAAACCCAGTTGAAGAAGGTCCATAATGCCCTTCTGCCAACCTCACCCACCTGGATCATTGACAACTATCCAGCATTTACTGTCTGCTGCATCCTGGATGTCAGCCACAGAAGGTGCAGCTAGTCAACTGCGAGTCCAGTTGAAGTGACCCAGGATAACGCACTAATTCATCCCATACACCAGCCCCATCTCTTTTTACAACGTCCACCAAGAAAAACACGAGATCACAGAGAGGCAATTCTTGAGAGGGTGGGGGTGGGAAGTACTGTGGGGATGCCGGTATTTTTTCAGTCCTAACTCTTTCTTTCAGCCCGTGAGGGGCAGGGCGGAGTAAATTATCCAGAGCTGTTTCTCTCCTACTGACAAGGAGCTCATTTTGTACTTACAGTAAGGCTGTTTAGATCAACTTGACTCTGCTAGAACATTGTCCATTACCTGATACTGTGTGTGGCCCTAGAGGAGATCTTTGTGACTTAAGTCTACACTAACTTGCTTCTCCTTGTGTTCCTCATAACTCCAGGAAATCAGTTCTATTTCGTATAAGCTTCGCCCTTTAAGGATCTCGCTAGTGGGCATACCCCTCCACGCAGCAACGCGCACTGAAAACTTTAGTCCACTACCATCTGCTCTGGGTGGGCCCCACCGGTCCGTATAAATTACGGTGAGACAGAACAATCAGCTCCCTATTTTTCTTCATCCAGCGAGCACTGTTTAACAAAGAAGATAAGTTGTCATTCAGCTCCAGCACCAACCGCCCCACCTCCTGCTGTCGTCCCTGTGAGCTCCTTCTTCCAGAAGAGAGGAAGACGAGCAACCCTTTTTAGGCTAACAAGCTACAGGCTATTGTCGAGGAGTTTTTTTTCTCAGTGGCGGAAAACTACTCACTGGACAATGCCATCGGCTTTATTTTTTGACAGAACCGCAAAGTGAATCGGATGATTCCGCTGGAATAGGCGATACTAGCAACAGCCCCACTGCTTCTCCCCTCTTGGAGAGCATGATGGCAGCGGCTAACAGATGTCAATGAAAAGTTTTTCAGGCAACATAGTCGTAGGAAGTGGTGAGTGATATCTTTATTTATTTATTTAAAACCACAACCAGGAAGAAAATGGTTCTTTGTGGCGTTGTTTTTGCATGAAAAGCTACAGAAAGCGTACATCTGCTGTTAGTGCCTGTTAAGGCGATGCTAGCAGTAGACCCACTGCTTCTCCCTCCTGGAGAGCAGGATGGTGGCGGGGAAGTTTTTCAGGCAACATAGCCGCAAGAAGTGGTGAGTGATGTCTTTATTTATTTATTTATTTAAAACTACGACCAAGAAGAAAACGGTTCTTTGTGGCGTTGTTTTTGCATGAAAAGCTACAGAAGCGCACATCTGTTGTTCGCGCAATTATAGGGCCTGTTATTTTTATGCACAACATGAAGCCTGTTTTCTTAGCCTTCATGAAACGTGCGTGGTACACACACGCCATTATGCACTACCCTAAAACACTCCAAGAGGCTTGGTCAAGCGGATACTCAACCACCTGTTTTTTTCCTACGCTGGTGACCGTTCCGCTATCAGCTACAGGCGCTCTCCTCCTGAAACTGCCCAGCATAATTCAGGAGGCCAAGCTAGCGCTAAGGGATATTTTCTGTCCCTCTTCCTTCCCCATCCCATCGGATGATCTGGCGGGAAGGTTTTAGCGCTGCCCCAGCTCGTCGCCCTGACCCCATCTGCCCCTCCTTTCCAGCTGTGACATCACACTGGAACGAGGCTGCAGCTGATCCCGGCAAGCTGAAGGCTCCTCGTCTCCACCTTCGCCCCATCACCAGAGTGGAGGGTTTTACCGAGCAGAGTTTTCCCTCAGTTCCTCCTCTGGAGCCAAGCCAGGCAGAGGCGTTCGGGGCAAAGGCTTCCAGGATAGACCAGCGACCGTTCCCTCCAGGAAAGCATAACCAAACGATCATTAAGCTCTCCAACCAAGCTCATCAATGTTTGTTCCAGGTGGCCACGGCACATAGCAATGTCGCCCTGCTGGCCTTCAGCATCTCAAAGAGGCTGGAGGAAGCAGACCTGCCGGAGGAAATGAAGAGATGCTTTTGTAAGGCTGCCGATATCATCCTGAACTTGTGTGCCACATCTGCGGTCTGCTTTCCCTGCACCTGGCTCCGCCTCTCTCCATCCGTGCCCAAGAAGATGCAAGAGGGACCTGCTGAAGGGCCCCATCACTCCAGATACGTTGTTTGGAGCCAATTTCAAGAACACTCTTGAAAAATTGCAGAGGAGGTCTCAGAGATTGTACGCCAACTGGTGACATCACAGTCCCCCTCACGCTCCTCCAGCTGCTGGAGGGACCGCCGTATCCAGCGACAGCAGCAGAGGTACTCCACAGCTGCAGCAGCAGCTCTCCGCCCTGCTTCTCTGCCGGCCCCCTCTAACAGGGAACAGCCACCCCCGGCACATCAACCAGTTGCAACCTAGCGCTTCCCCAGAGGCCGTCAGCAAGCGCCGTCCTGGACCAGCCAGCTGCAAGGCCCACGGAGGAGATAGCCCAAGAAATGACTCGTTGGGGGGAATGTGTGATTCTGATGTGCATTTTTGAAATAAAACAAAAACATCTGTCAGAGAGCAAAGTTTCATTTGATTCCAACCTGCCTGTCAGATCAGCTGATCTCATAGCAGCCTCTCTTCACACACTCCCCACACAGAAAGAGCAGATCACCTCTAAACAGCTGTTTAAGAGGCACTGTAGCTCAATAAATGTCACAAAACCCTTTCTTGTCATGTCAGAAAAACTGATGTTGCTTAGCAGATGGAGTCCAGGAAAACCCCTCGCTCTCTACCAGAGCCGATGTTAATCCCTGCTGCTCCTGCTCGCTCACCGCGCAGCAGGAGGAAACGTGTTACACCACAACAACCGCAACAGCCTCCTCTGAAGTGGTGTTTCATTCACAAAGGTGTCGATGCCCCTCTCAGTGCACGCCGGCTCACCTCAGTTCTGACATGAGCCTGCAGTCTGAGCATAGCAGGAGGAAATGTGTTACAACTCAAAAACAGCATGATCGCCCTCTGAAGTGGCGTCTCATTTACAAAAGTGTCAACGCTCCTTCTCAGTGCACGCCAGCTCACCTCAGTTCTGACGTGAGCCTGCAGCCTGAGCGTAGCACAAAGGCGTACAGACATTCTTTTTGGTCTGAGCCCTCCTTGGGTCACCCCCGAAGAAACACTGAGATGGGTGACGGCGGCAGGGGTTCTAAACTGGTTAACGTCCATGACATCCATGGCACGACAAAATCACGCATGCCCACTCTCCGAGCGTTACGCAGAGTGGCAGCGAGTATATTCATTGGACAGGTGGATGAACAGACTGATAAGCCAGGGTTACATGCTACAGTTTGTAGCTTACCCTCCACCGTTCAGAAGGATTATAGACGGTTCTGTCATCTCCAGAACAGAGCTTATCTCTCCAGTCAGAAGTTCAGGAACTCCTGATGAAAAATGTAATTTCCAGAGTTCATGACGGAGAGGAAAACACAGGTTTTTATTCCCGCTACTTCCTAGTGCTGAAAAAAATGGGAAGGATGAGACCCATTCTCGATTTGTCCATGCTCAACAAATCTATTATGGAGAGACAATTCCATATGTTGACAATAAAACAGCTGCTGGAGAACGTCCACCAGAACAACTGGTTTACCTCCATTGATCTGTAGGACGCATACTTCCACATCTCCATCATCCCAAAACACAGAAAAATTATGCGTTTCTCCTTCCACGGGGTCCCGTATCAGTACAACAGGCTGCCGTTCGGTGACTCCCTCGTCCCACGCACGTTTTCCAAATGCGTGGAGACGGCTTTGCAGCCTTTACGCATGTCAGGAATGAGAATTCTTTTCTATCTGGACATCTGCTTTTATTAGCCCGATCCAAAGAGGAAGCAACCACACAGACAAGAGTTTTTGCTAAACATCTGTTAAACCTGGATTTTTCTGTAAACTGGGACAAAGTTCTGTTCTCCCATCCCAGATGATTGTTTATCTGGGAGTGGAGCTAACTCGAACACGGTTATGTACCTGTGGGGGTTCAGAGTTTTTAAAAGCATAATTTTTGAGTTTAAGTTGGCTACAGTCTGCTAAACAAACAGCAGCAACCTACTATAGCACTTTTCTTTTACTCAGCCTGCTTCAATCAGGCTTGATTAGGCAGAGCTGCTGCCAAACTGTAGATCCTGCCTACAAAACTTTAGGCTGTGGTTTGAACAGAGTGGAGCCTTGCTAAGAGCAAATGTGAGGTTGAGATTGCCAACTGAGTTTGGTGGACGCAAGCAAGAGGCTTGTTGGAGCAACTTGTGATCCTTTTGAAAGGTAAACAAAGTTTTGATTAAGGTAGCTGTATTGCTACCTGTGTATGTTCAGAAGTGTTCTCCATCCACATTTGATCACTGTGAGTTGAGCTCTCATGTGGAGTTTGCATTGAGTTTAGGCTCTTATATACAGATGCTGTCTTAAACAACACATGTAGAGCAAAGGGTGCTCTTGTGACAGCTTTAGTGTTTACTAGAGTTATGTGAATCAAGTTTAAGCTTGTTTGAAGCTGGTGTAGGAAACATTAGATGTTTGACAGCTGTAAAGCTGTATGATGTACAAACATTGAGGAGAGCTCCATCCTCTCGTTTTGTTTGTGAGTTTGCTTCTAGGGGGAGAAGTAGCTGAGCTGGTTAAGCTCTTAAAGTGACTCTGACTGATTGTTTTAGAGTTATGTGTGGATTGAGGTACCTTAAGTGCTAGTTAAACCTTTGGCCTATGCCCATGAGGCTTGTTTAAGTTTAAGTTTGGAGACACTGAGGGCAATGTCTGTACAGTTGTCCAAGAGGGGGACAGCTGGGGTTAACAGTGAGGGACCGTTACCTTTTTCTCTTTCATTTTTGTTGTACTTTTGACTGTGTGAGTGTTGGTAGTCTAGTTTTCGCCTTTTGTTTGTGTAGAGGGACTTTTGTAAGGTAGATCGTTACCTGGGAAGACACGGTGGCCCTGTACAGGGTTAGGTTTGCCTGGGTGACGTTTTATTCTTTTTGGCCGGACTCAACGGTCCACCATTTCTTTGAACATTTCTTAATTTTCTTTTCCTTTGGAAGCTGAACCAGACCAGGACACTCCAGTCCTGGTGGGAGAAGCCTGGGAGGACCTTGCCAGCCTAGAGTACTTTATTTTAGGTTCAATACAATTTGTTTTAATTCTTTTTCTGTGTCCAGTGTCCACTTTATATGTTTTGGCTGTTTACGGTCATATCATATAAAATGGGGGCTCGTCCGAGATGTGAATGAACGAGCTGTTTAGGTTAGTTTAGGATTTGTCTGGGATGTGAATGAACGAGCTGTTTAGAAGGTTAGTTTAGTTTTAATTCAGTAGTTGTGCTAGATATGAATGAACGAGCTAGTTTAGGAGTTGTGCTAATGAATGAGCTTATTTAGTTTGTTGTGATTCAGTAGTCATCTGGGATTGACTGAATGTACTAGTTTGTGTTTGTACAAACGGTAGTAGTAAGCTGTGTGTTTTTTCTGTGCATCTGCTGTGCATGTTGGTGGTGGTCTGTTTTTGAACAGACATTGTTTGAGCTTGGGTGCTTAAATATTTAATGGGGGCTCGTTGCTGAGCTAGATTAGTTAAAACCCAGTGTTTGTGACATGAAGTTTCACAAATAGCCTTGAACTATGCTACTGTGTGTTCTGTGCGGTGCACAGTTATTGCACCACAGGTGTTAAGAAGGTGCTGAATGTGGTTGGACAATTCTACTGTTCACATTTATTGGGGGCTTGTCAAAAGCATGAACTTTAAAATTTTGTCACTTCATGTTTGTGAAGGACTTGACTTCAGCAGTTGGAAGCTGGCTGAAGCTTCTCTTTGGTGCTGATTGCACTGAGTACTATCAGATGTGTGTGTGTGCATGCTACTGCTTGTGGTACATTCAAGAGCAGTAGGGCATTTGTATTTTGGTTCACTGTCATCTGTTTGCAGAACATTTGGTGGTGAGCTGTTTTGTGTAAGCCGTTTAAAAAAGATAAAAAAAACTGTTTACTGTTTTTGCTCAAACATGGCATTCATTGAACAGCCCACAGTGCAGGTCTTTGCAGACTGAACGAAAGAACAGAAGCTAAGTGTAGCAAACCATTTTAACATTGACGTCAGAAAATATGCTGATGACGAATGGTTGGGGTGTGCACTGCTTTATGAATTAACTCAGCTTAGGATTTTTCCAGAGATGTATAAGCAACTGCGTTTGAGAGAAAAGGAGGAGGAAAGAGAACGTTTGATTGCAATGGAGAGAAAGGAGCTCGAGGAGAAAAAACATATTATTGAGTAGCAACAAATTGCTCTAAGAGAACGTTTTGAGCAGGAGCAAGCTGCTTTGAAAGAAAAACAAAGAGCATGACAGCTTGAACTGCAAATTGAATGACGCAAAGCTGCTTTGGAGGAAAAGAAGCATCTTTGGGAACAAGAAGAAAATGAACGACAGAGACTTCAAGCTGTTCAGGAAGAGAAAAGACGTCTTCAGGAGCAAGAAAGACGGGAGTTGCTGAGAGAGTTGGAGCAAGAAAGATTGGAGTCACATAGAGAAATAAAGCTCCATGCTGAACAACTGGAAAAGCAACATTCATGTTCCACTGCGTCTCACCCAGAGGTGACACCAGAGCCTTGCACTCAAGCAGGTGGGTCTCTCTCACATCTTCAGGAGATGGTGCCACAAGAACATCGACCAGAGGAGGAGAAGAATGAGGATGATGTCGAATTGGGTGACTGTTTCTTCTTTTTTCATGTAACTGAACTTGAATCTGAACTTGAAATTATACATGAACCTGAACAGACTCCAGTTAAATTAGATGGGGATTTGAAGAACTTTGATGAGCTGAAGGAACATGACATTAACCTGTGTGAATGTTTTATATTCAGTTCTGAAGCAGAGGAATTCCCATTGAACTTGACCGAGGACCCAGAAGAAACAGTTCCTCTTGTTTCTTTGTATTCTTCTGTAGCTCCTGTAGAAAATGATGGAGTTATGAAAATGGATGATGTTGACTTAAGTGATAGTTTCATGATGAACAATGAAACTCAAACATTTCCTGTAAAAACGGAAGTGAGTGTAACTGAAGTAGATTAAGTAAAACTTTTGTTGTCCAGACAACAGTTGATTGACCTTCAGAAAGACAACGACATCGACATGGGGGAAAGTCTTCATCTGCTGTTTAAAACTGAACTAACCCTAGTTCAGTCAGGAGAGGACCTGAAGAGCTCTTAAGAGGTACAGAGACACGTGACTATTCCTCCTCTTCCACTTTGTCAAATTTCAGCAAAAACTGAAAAAAATGACACAATGGTGGTGGACGATGTGGAACCGTCGCCTCAGCTAGAAGTTGAAGATGACTCTGTGGAAGAAAACTCATTCCTGACTGTACCACGTGAGCTGTTGACACTTCATGTTGACCACAAAACCTTGTCTAACACTCTCTATGTTTTCAGAGTAGCTGAGAAAACAACTGTTACTCCTGACCAGAAAGTGGCGTCACGATTGAATGGAGAGAGTTGTCCAACATTGACCAGTGCTGAGATGGAGGAGAACAGAAATTAAGATTATCTTTGTCCCTGACTGACCTCATCAGACAATATGTTAGGGTTTGTCAAGCAAAACAAAAGCTTGGCAAATTTATGTCAGATCAGAGACGCCTTTTTGGTTTTAAAACTTTTTGAGTGTGACTGAAGAATTTGTTAGCGGACTGATGGACTTGTTTTTAATAATGTTTTAGTCCATTTAGGTGGTGTGACCGCTACATTTTTAACCCTCTGTTTTTTTTTGTATGGGTGGATATGTGATGTTTTCCCCTAACATACATATCACTCCCATACAAGATAACTTTTGATGGGGGTGTTATGTACCTGAGGGGGTTCAGAGCTTTTAAAAACATCATTTTTGAGTTTAGGTTGGTTGTAGTCTGCTAAACAAACAGCAGCAACCGACTGCAACACTTTTCTTTCACTCAGCCTGCTTCAATCAGGCTTGATTAGGCAGAGCTGTTGCCAAACTGCAGATCCTGCCTATAAAACTTTATGCTATGGTTTGAACAGAGTGAAGCCTTGCTGATAGCAAGTGTGAGGTTGAGATTGCCAACTGAGTTTGCTGGACCCAAGCAAGAGGCTTGTTGGAGCAACTTGTGATCCTTTTGAAAGGTAAACCAAGTTTTGATTAAGTTAGCTGTATTACTACCTGTGTAGCGCTTTGAGATTTTCACTAATGAAAAGCGCGTTATAAATTGAATTCATTATTATTATTATTATTACCTGTATGTGTTCAGGAGTGTTCTCCAGCCACTTTTGATCACTGTGAGTTGAGCTCTCATGTGGAGTTTGCATTGAGTTTAGATTCTTATATACAGGTGCTGTCTTAAACAGCACATGTAGAGCAAAGGGTGCTCTTGTGACAGCTTTAGTGTTTACTAAGGTTGTGTGAATCAAGTTTAAGCTTGTTTGAGGCTGGTGTAGGAAACACTAGATGTTTGACAGCTGTAAAGCTGTATGATGTACAAACATTGAGGAGAGCTCCACCCTCTCATTTTGTTGGTGAGTTTCTCTTCTAGGGGGAGAAGTAGCTGAGCTGGTTAAGCTCTTAAAGTGACTCTGACTGATTGTTTTAGAGTTTTGTGTGGACTGAGGTACCTCAAGTGCTAGTTAAACCTTTGGCCTGTGCCTATGAGGCTTGTTTAAGTTTAAGTTTGGAGACACTGAGGACAGTGTCTGTACAGTTCTCCAAGAGGGGGACAGCTGGGGTTAACAATGAGGGACTGTTACCTTTTTCTCTTTTCCATTTTTGTTGTACTTTTGACTATGTGAGTGTTGATAGTCTAGTTTTTGCCTTTTGTTTGTGTAGAGGGACTTTTGTAAGGTAGATCGTTACCTGGGAGACACGACGGCCCTGTACAGGGTTAGGTTTGCCAAGGTGGCATTTTATTCTTTTTGGCTAGACTCACTGGTTCACCATTTCTTTGAACTTTTTCTTAATTTTATTTTCCTTTGGATGCTGAACCAGACGAGGACACTCCAGTCCTGGTGGAAGAAGCCTTGGAGGACCTTGCCAGCCTGGAGTACTTTATTTTAGGTTCAATAAAATTTGTTTTAATTCTTTTTCTGTGTCCAGTGTCCACTTTATATGTTTTGGCTGTTTACGGTCGTAACAAACACAATGAGAGCCCGATTATCACAGCTGAGAGCCGATGCTCTGTCGGCTCAGCTCAGCTGTGTCAAACCTTGCAGAGTAGTAACAGCTTTGACTGTCATGCGCCTCCTGAGGATGATGTCAGATGCTCACATGGTAGTAAAACTGGGTCTACTCCACATGTGAAAAATCCAGAGATGTTTGCCCGCCTGTACGTAGATCCAGTGTATCAGAAGAGATGGATGATCTCTGTTCCTCCCTCCGTGGGAACAGACCTACGTCACACGTCTTGGTGTTCACGGACGCATCTCTGTTAGGCTGGGATGGAATGTGTCTGTCTCAGACAGTGGGAACATGGTGGCCAGATCACACATCTTATCACAAAAAGGTGCTCGAGCTGTTGACAGTGTTAAAAGTGATTCAGCACGTTGCCCCCCTGCTGCAGAATCAGCATGTTCTGATTCATACAGACAATAAGGTGGCAGCAGCATACATCAATGGCCAGGGAGATGTCCGATCAGACCAGCTGCTGCATTTTGCGAGACAGCTGCTGTACTGGGTACAACAACACCTGTTCTCCATCAGAGCAGTGTACATCCCCGGCGTCCTGAACAGAGAGACAGACATAATGTCGAGGGGCGGCCCTCGTTACGAGGACTGGACCCTCCATCTTGAACTGGTTTCTCAGATCTGGACCAGATTCAGCCGGGCAACGGTGGATCTGTTCGCCACACGGGAGAACGCCCAGTGTCAGCTATGGTTCTCACTAAGCCCACGGGACAATCCACCTCTAGGAGTGGATGCCTTTGCACACAGTTCGTGGCCCAAAAAGCTCTTATACACGTTCCCTCTGGTTCCGCTCATCCCACGGGTCCTGGATCGAGTTTGGGAGGAAGAGCTGTCAGTCATCCTCATGGTTCTCGAGCGAAAGAACGTTTCATGGTTTCCGAACCTACAGCAGCTGGTGTCGGGCTGGTCGTGGAAACTGCCGTGGATGGAGGAGGTGCTCCTCCAGGCAGAAGGAGTGATCAGGAGCTACCCGGAAATAGGTCAGCACCTCTGGGTTTGGTTGCTGAACGGCCTGCTTAGAGAGCCTGGGTCTCCCACAGGATATGGTATGTACGATCCAAGGCACACGAGCTGTGTCTACCACAGCGCTTTACACATCAAAGTGGACAGCTTTTCAGCGCTGGTGTGTGGAGAAAAGCATGGAGGCCATTTCATGTCAGCTAGGTTGCGTGCTGTCATTCTGCAACAGCTGATAGACAGAAATTTAGCGTTCAGCACAATTAAGAGTTATGCTGCAGCTTTTTCTTCCTGTTATGAAGGTTTCAGTGACAGAACAGTTTTTAATCACCCACTGATAAAGTGGTTTCATGATAGGTGTATGGAGACCCAAACTCGTGTCACTTCCACTAGCTCCTCAGTGGGACCTAACAATGGTTTTACGCGCATTGATTAGAGCTCTGTTTGAGCCTCTAGAGGAGGTTCCACTTAAATTTTTGTCATTTAAAACAGCTCTGCTGTTAGCTATGACATCTGCAAAGAGAATGAGTGATTATCTGCTCTCTCTGTTGCTTCCTCATGTCTCAGGATTCAAGCTGACAGCAGCTCAAACATGCTGTGTCCTAACCCTGCTTTTACTTCTAAAAGCATCACAAGTTTTTTCAGAACGAGAGTGATCACTTTGGATGGTTTTCATCCTCCTCCTCATAACTCTGAAGAGGAAGCAACGTCTCACCTCCTCTGTCCCGTGCGCGCGATCTCGTGTTACGTGGTGCGCACGGCTGCACTAGGCCACTCTCAGCGTATGTTTGTGCATTATGTAGGGCAGGGATGCTCATACTTTTTCAGCATGCAAGCTACTTATAAAACAACCAATTCAAAATGATCTACCCAATACAAAAATGCAAAACATATCATTATCTTCAAATGTATTAAGGATTCTTTTTATGTACAATGTATGTTGATGTACCTTGCATAACTGAATAAGCCAATATTGCACAACACATATAACAAATCAGGGGTCACCAACATGATGCCCGCGGGAACCTGGTCACTCGCAGGGACCACATGAGGTGCCCGGTGGTGGTGACAGCAATATAGATTTTTATTTATTTATTTAAAAAAAGATAGAAACTGATCCCCATCCCCTTTCTTTATAAGAATCTGGTCTTTTACTTTAATAAATGTTAAAAAATCATTAGATACTTTTTACTTTATAATATCATCTCTACAAAATCCCCCTCCAGCAAATCTAAAGTGGTCCACAGGCCACCAGTTGATAAGCACAGTTGTAGCAGGTTGTTATGGCTCCGGACACATTTAATTTAGTGAACGAAGGCATAAAAATGGCTCTTTTGGTACGGAGAGATTTAATGTATTCAGCAGTGCTTATTAGGGTTGGGCATCGAGAATTGTTTGGAACCGGAACTAACTGTTAGGTTTTCCCGGAATCGTTCAAAATATTAATTGGCGATTCCTATGTTCGATGCTAGTTCGCCGACCGGAAGTAGCTGCCAACACCGAAGAAGAATCTAACGGAAGTGTGCATCTGCGATTGAAAGCGTGGCTTAAAGTAAAAAAGTGTCCCGTCTTTGACGTGCTCCACTGGATTATTTTCGCTTTGTGTCAGACCGGAAGTAACAGTGGTCCATCTGCAAAACGCTCCGCCGGACTTTTCGCTACCTCTCAGCTCCATCGGGTAAATAAATAAACTATAAACTACGTCTCATACCAACATTAAGGCAGCTAACAAGTTATACTCCGCTTAAAGCGGTAAGTCAGCTCAAATACAAACACAATGCTAACGTTAGCTCGTATTTTTTTCTTAGACATCCATCCATCCATCCATTTTCGTCGGCTTATCCGGGGTCGGGTCGTGGGGGTAGCAGCCTAAGTAGGGAGGCCCAGACTTCCCTCTCCCCAGCCACTTGAAGCAGCTCCTCTGGGGGAATCCCAAGGCGTTCCCAGGCCAGCCGAGAAACATAGTCCCTCCAGCGTGTCCTGGGTCTTCCTCTGGGTCTCCTCCCGGTGGGACATGCCCGGAACACCTCACCAGGGAGGCGTCCAGGAGGCATCCTAACCAGATGCCCGAGCCACCTCAACTGGCTCCTCTCGATGTGGAGAAGCAGCGGCTCTACTCCGAGTCCCTCCCGGATGACTGAGCTTCTCACCCTATCTCTAAGGGAGAGTCCAGACACCCTGCGGAGAAAACTCATTTCAGCCGCTTGTATCCGAGATCTCGTTCTTTCGGTCACAACCCAAAGCTCATGACCATAGATGAGGGTGGGAACGTAGATCGATCGGTAAATTGAGAGCTTTGCCTTTCGACTCAGCTCTCTCTTCACCACGACAGACCGGTACAGCGCCCGCTTCACTGCGGATGCTGCACCTATCCGCCTATCGATCTCACGCTCCAGTTTTCCCTCATTCGTGAACAAGACCCTGAGATACTTAAACTCCTCCACTTGGGGCAGGACCTCCTCCCCGACCTAGAGAAGGCATGCTACCCTTTTCCGGCTCAAGACCATGGCCTCGGATTTGGAGGAACTGATCCTCATCCCGGCCGCATCACACTCAGCTGGAAACCGCTCCAGCGAAAGCTGTAGATCATGATCTGATGAAGCCAATAGGACCACATCATCTGCAAAAAACAGAGAAGCGATTCTAAGGCCGCCAAAACGGATCCTCTCAACACCTTGGCTGCGCCTAGAAATTCTGTAAATAAAAGTTATGAACGGAATCGATGACAAAGGGCAACCTTGGCGGAGTCCAACTCTCACTGGAAACGAGCCTGATTTACTGCCGGTAATGCAGACCAAGCTCTGACACCGGTCGTACAGGGACCTAACAGCCCATATCAATGGGCCTGGTACCCCATACTCCCGGAGTACCCCCCACAGAACCCCCCGAGGGACGCGGTCGAATGCCTTTTCCAAGTCCACAAAGCACATGTAAACTGGTTGGGCAAACTCCCACGCACCCTCCAGGACCCTGCTGAGGGTGTAGAGCTGGTCCAGTGTTCCACGACCAGCACGAAAACCACACTGCTCCTCCTGAATCCGAGGTTCGACTATCCGACGGACCCTCCTCTCCAGAACCCCTGAATAGACCTTACCAGGGAGGCTTAAGAGTGTGATCCCCCTATAGTTGGAACACACCCTACGGTCCCCCTTTTTGAATAGGGGAACCACCACCCCAGTCTGCCAATCCAAGGGAACTGCCCCCGATGTCCACGCGATATTGCAGAGTCGCGTAAGCCAACACAACCCCACAACATCCAGAGCCCTAAGGAACTCAGGGCGAATCTCATCCACCCCCGGAGCCCTGCCACCGCGGAGCTTTTTAACCACCTCGGTGACCTCAGCACCAGAGATTGGAGAGCCCGACCCAAAGTCCCCAGGCTCCGCTTCCTCAGTGGAAGACGTGCCAGTAGGATTGAGGAGGTCTTCGAAGTATTCCGCCCACCGACTCACAACATCCCGAGTTGAGGTCAACAGCACGCCATCCCCACCATAAATGGTGTTGGTCGCGTACCGCTTTCCCCCCCTGAGACGCCGGATGGTGGACCAGAATCGCCTCGAAGCCGTACGGAAGTCATTCTCCATGGCCTCTCCGAACTCCTCCCACGCCCGAGTTTTTGCCTCAGCAACCACCCGAGCCACATGCCGCTTGGACTGTCGGTACCTATCTGCTGCTTCAGGGGTCCCACAGGCCAAAAAGGCCCAATAGGACTCCTTCTTCAGCATGACAGCATCCCTCACTGCCGGTGTCCACCACCGGGTTCGAGGGTTGCCACCACGACAGGTGCCAACAACCTTGTGGCCACAACTCTTATAAGCTACCTCGACAATAGAGGCGCACTCGGGCTCAATGTCCCCCGCCTCCCTCGGAACGTGTTCAAAGCTCTCCTGGAGGGGGGAGTTAAAGCTCCGTCTTACGGGAGACTCTGCCAGAAGTTCCTAGCAGACCCTCACAATACGTTTGGGTCTGCCAGGTCTGACCGGCATCCTCCCCCACCATCGGAGCAACTCACCACCAGGTAGTGGTCAGTGGACAGCTCCGCCCCTCTCTTCACCCGAGTGTCCAGGACATGCGGCCGCAGATCAGATGAGACGACAACAAAGTCGATCATCGAACTGCAACCTAGGGTGTCCTGGTGCCAAGAGCACATATGTACACCTTATGCCTGAACATGGTGTTCGTTATGGACAATCCATGACGAGCACAGAAGTCCAATAACAGAACACCACTCGGGTTCAGATCAGGGGGGCCGTTCCTCCCAACCACACCCCTCCAGGTCTCACTGTCATTGCCCACGTGAGTGTTGAAGTCCCCCAGTAGAACAAGGGAGTCCCCAGGAGGTACACTCTCCAATACCCCCTCCAAGGACTCCAAAAAGGGTGGGTAATCTGCACTGCCGTTTGGCGCATAGGCACAAACAACAGTCAGAGCCCGTCCCCCCACACGTAGGCGAAGGGAGGCTACCCTCTCGTTCACCGGGGTGAACCCCAACGTACAGGCACCAAGATGGGGGGCAACAAGTATGCCCACTCCTGCTCGGCGCCTCTCACCAGGGGCAACTCCAGAGTGGAAGAGTGTCCAACCCCTCTCAAGGAAACTGGTTCCAGAGCCAGAGCCATGCGTTGAGGTGAGTCCGACTATTTCTAGCCGGAACCTCTCAACCTCACACACTAGCTCAGGCTCCTTCCCCACCAGAGAGGTGACATTCCATGTCCCAATGGCCAGCTTCTGTAGCCGAGGATCAGACCGCCAGGGTCCCCGCCCTCGGCCACCACCCATCCCACATTGCACCCGACCCCTTTGGCCCCTCCCATAGGTGGTGAGCCCATGGGAAGGGGGACCCACGTCTCCTCTTCGGGCTGTGCCCGGCCGAGCTCCATGGGTAAAAGCCCGGCCACCAGGCGCTCGCCAACGTGCCCCACCTCCGGGCCTGGCTCCAGAGTGGGGCCCCGGTGACCCGCGTCCGGGCGAGGGAACATTGTATCCATTAATTGTACTCATCATAAGGGGTTTTTGGGCTGCACTTTGTCTGGTCCCTCACCTAGGACCTGTCTGCCTTGGGTGACCCTTCTAGGGGCATGAAGCCCCTGACAAACAACCTGAAATGGCTTCACAGTGTTCACCAGTGTCCAAGAAGGTAAATACGTCAGTGTAGCTGAATGACGAGTGCCACAGAACAGTTACAGCATATGTTGTGAAAAGGTTGCATCCCTTTTCAGATGTGGATTCAACTCCTGCCATGGATTGCACTTAACATTGCACTCAGACACATTACTACTATAGTTAAGCAAATCCAACACTTATTAACATTTTTAATCCATTTAAAGTTCTCTCAGTGTCTTTAAAAATGTTTTAATGTTTCTAGTTTTCATTATTATATAATTTCTGTTCATGTTCTCTTTCATTCCATTATGAGTGAATGTCACAGTTTGAAGAATTATTGAATAGGTTAGTTAGGCAATAACAACAAAGCTAATAATTGTACATATTCTCAGTCTTAAAAATGATTTAATAATCTATTTTTACTGATAATACTGATTAACCTGTTGTTTGTTTAGGAACCTCCTCCCCTGCAGTCTGTCCAGAAAGTCTGTAGCTTTTTGCTGAGGAAGAGGCACAGAACATAATGTCACAGCTCCATGTCCACGAAGAAACAAATGGAGAGAGGGCTGCAGATGGACCAGGACATTCCACCAGCCGTTCTGTCTGAGGACCCTGCGGCTGTTGGTGGAACCAGGTTAGCCCATCAGTGGGAGCTTAGTAACATGACTGCAGCATCACACACTGGACATGTGGAAATGTGTTTCCATGAGGTTTTCAAACATAAAGCCTGCAAAAAGAAAACTCATAACATATTGAAGTTCACAAGTTTGATACTGTATTTATATACTGGTTGAAAATAGCCCTGTGAGAAATTCATAGTAAATTTAACAAAAAGGAAAAAGTTCATAGCATTAAATTCAAACAGAAGTTCAAATTATTTAATCCTGAAATAACTCTGGCTAACTACTGTAGCTCTTTTATACTTTGTAACATGATGGAGTTAAACTCAAAGCAGTCTCCTCAGATAAATAGTGTTAACATTATTTTTATATTAAAGTTTCTGTGAACTTATTTTTATATTTGATTGTTTCTCTGTTCAGTGCCCTGAGACGACTTCTGTTGTGACTTGGTGCTATACAGTATAAATAAACTGAACTGAATTGAATTGGCATGTCTTTTTTTTAACCCTGCCTACAAAAAGAATCTGAATTGAGAATCGAAAAGAATCTGAATCGAAAAGAAGAATCGGAATCGGAACCGGAATTCAAACGATGCCCAACCCTAGCGTGGACTAGTTTTCAGTGTGCGCTGCTGCGCGGAAAAGATATACCCACTAGTAAGAGCCTTAAAGGGCTGCGCTTATACTCAAAATCTGGGGTTACAATACGTAACCAATGTTCTTTACCCTCAAGTCTTCTGCTGACCTGCATTCCCAGAGCCTCCCTGCATCCCTCCTTGGTACTGCTCCCTTTAATACCTCAATTGTTTGGTCTCTTGTGGCTCAGTTCATATACTGGCTGTATTGAAATCTAATTAAAATGTGATCATTAAAAATCACAAACATATTGGAAAAGTATCAATAACATCAGGTCAAACTTTCAACTGGGGGTTTTCATGGTGGATTTTAACAGCTGTGTGGGTGAATTATACTTGTGTGTTCATAACCGTAGTCTTTTCATTGTTCTGGCAGATTTTAATCATCTCAGAGATAGTCACCCTCATTGTGTGATATGTGTGTGTTTGTATGTGCGCCTGTAATTATATAGCAGATGATTCTGCGTCTGTGTGTAGAGGTGCATGCCCATCTGTGTGGGCATTGCTCCTGCAGCATAACCCAGGTTTGTCTCTGAGGATTAATGAGATGTGTTTATCTGCCTGTACTCCACGTTCCGTAGCCTCGTCTTTGCCTAATCAGGCTGCAGGTGTGTTTTCTCTGTGGGTGAGAGGTGGAATGCTGAGCAGGTCGGACCAAACTGCTGCAAAAGTGCACAGTTTGCACAACTTTCTCAAATGGTCTTTTTGTCTTTCCTTTTTAGCTCTAATATTTTTAACAGGTGCAAGATCTCTGTGTTTACGCTCAGTGACCTTAATAACAGTGTTAAATACAATAAATATAAGATGGTTAATGACTATCACATGTAATTATTTGTCCACAGCCATAGGCTTTGTTTACCTATAGAACAAACCATGCATTATTAGTAGAATATAATTATATTCCACTTACATATTATATATTATTTAATTCATTTATATATTGAGGACATGCTATTCAGCTTTGCATTTTTTTCCTGGTACATGTCCAACTAATTACTCATGACCATATTAAAGTCTCAGCCCCCATGAAGTTTAAAGTTCAGCAATCTAAATGGGAGGGGTGTGGGGGGGGGTGTTAGCCTTAAAGGTGCAATTTAGGAGCTCAGGATTTCTTTAGGAGCTCAGGATTTCTTTAATGGCATTAAAAATCACATTTGTACTTAATCTTTCTAAGTTCCTGTTATATTTTGGTGGTTTCTATCTCTGAATGTTGTTGCTGTTTTTACGTCCCTTTTGATTTTTTCCCACCTGTGTTTCATTAGTGCCTCTCTTCTTTATCGATCGGTTTGTGGGTGGAGGCACGTTGCATGGGTTTGTGATGGATATTCAGATGTTTGAGTATTTGTTGGTTTTCCACCATTTTCTGTTTCAGTAACCACTGTAATTTTTTTCTTTCTTTCACTACTCCTGTGTCTAGCATCCTGCATTTGGGTCCTCAGCCAGCCTACCTTATATTTAGTCAGTTTTTATTTTTTTATATTTAGTACAAACAGCTTCTTTTTTGCTCCTAATGTGTTGGCAAGCTGTAAAGCATCAAAATAAAAGCAAAGCTCAGGTATGTTGTAGAAGTGTAAGTACCGGTAGTATTTACATTTGTATAAAATGTGATTAGGATATAAAAAGGAGTTTAACTTGATTCTTGATAACTAAAAGTGTACAGTATATTTGTTCATGTTCCAGTAATGTGGAATTACTCTTCACGTGAATGTTTTGTAACCAGGTTTAACAGGAAGTTTTGACACATGCAAACATACCTGCAGGAGTGACTGTGTCAAACTCTGTTGTGTAACATTTCTTTTTTTTTAATATATATATATTTTGCTTTTTCAGGCGCTAGTGGCCTTTATTGGTGAGGGAGAGGGCGAAACAGGTAGAGAGGGGGGAGACACCACAGAAATGTGCTCGTTGGTTCTGGGACGTGAACCCACGACGCCTGTGGAGAGGCTCCAGCATATGTACCGCCCGCTTTAACCACTACACCAAAGCTGCGGCACTGTTGTGTAACAGACTTTGGTTCTTATTAAAAATGAAAAAGTAGTTCTAAATTAGAATAAACACAATGGTCTATGTTGCACATTGTAAGCACTTTTCACATTTAGAATATACAACATGCATTTATTGTTTTAATGAATATTTGATTAGTTTTCAAAATTTTGTAAGAGATAAGAAGCCTGCCCGAAGAATTTATACTCATAACTAAATGCCAAGGATAACACGAATGGAGGTCTCAAATTTATTGTTTTTTCTGTCTTAGTTTTGTATAAAAAGACTAACCAATATTAGTTGGATTGTAAGATGGTTCTGGCAGAGGAAATATCTGCTGCTGCCAATGGTTTCCTTTGTCATAAAAAATATACAGTACATGTATTCTTAAACAACAGAGTAAAAATCTGTTTCCCATGCAGTTTGGAAAAAATAAGCACAATTAAACACATGTGCTTAGAAGAAGTTGATCTTTTCATTCACAATCATACTGAACAATAGACAACTAGACACAAAAGACTTAAAGCAATTCATACTTTTACCGTTTTTTTCCTTCAGTGAATATTTCAGATATATTTGCAACAAATAAATGAGAATCTGAAATGTGTATGAAAAAGACAACAATGAGAACAAATCAAACACACAGACTTGAGAGCTATTTATAGGAATATGCCATTTTACAAGTAATAATTCAGATGAATACAAGTCAAACACAATCTCGCATCAAACTTTGAAAGTAATCAAACATAATGTTAACAAACTTTAGAAAATAGCAACAAAACACAAGATTAATTTTCAAAGAAAAAGTATACAGTACACACAAAACAGAAATAAAAACATACAAAATAATTATCGTGTTTAGTCAATTGTTTTGTCCTCCTAATTGTTGCTTTTCATTCTGTTTTTGAAACTTTAAACTATGTTCCTTTTAATGTAGTATATATTTTTTCATTTATTTATTTATTTATTTTGTATTCTGTTGTTTTGTGTATGCTATTGACTTTAATTTGTTTTTAATTTACATTTTGTCTGCTTTAATTTATTGTCGTACCTGAACTGTACATGACCTTAGATTACGTGATTACATTTTTTGTTTTAGTGCTAAACAAACAACAAAAAAATAAAAAAAAATAAAAAAACTGTCATAAGCCCTCGAGTAACACGTTACCATCTAAATTACACAGAAGCCCCACCCCCACCCCCACTACCGGTAATCACAACTAATTTCCATTTTTGTTAAACTGTTACATTATGGCTGCAGTGTGGTTTAAGGCTATTCCTGTAGCAATTGTCCAATTAGGATAAAACTCCATGGAAATGCTCACTTCAAAAAGATTCCTTTTAACATATTACTGACTCTGCAAAAATATGCATTGTTAAGTTGATTAACAATATATTCCCCAAAGCGAGTGGAACAACACAATCTTTTTAGGTTGGAGATGATTTGTGAACTCCTGGAGGCATTTTGAGCGTATTTCTTGTTCCACAGAGAGGCTGGTAAAAAGCAGGGCTTGTTCTGGTGTCCCACATCAACTGGCCTACTTGATGGGAATACAATGGAGTGGAAGGGAAAGAAGAGAGGAAAATCAGACTATTTAAAACTGAATAGACAGGGTTGTTGCAGACTTCTGAACATCCACTCCTGCATGTTGTCCCAAGTTGACTTGAGTGATTTAGATACAATCCACTCATAAATATTTAAAATACATGCAGTAAATATTAAACTTGAGGTAACATTACAATAAAAAAGTGGACCAGGGAACAAAAGTTATTACTGACAAATATAGCTATCTCAGAAACTTTAAAACATTCTGTCAAACTTATAAAAAAATATTTAGACACCTTTTTTAAGTAACAAATCAATAAGTACACTCATACAATACGAGCCATCTACCCATTACACCATTCATACACCGTTAGTGGTAGCCTGCCTTGTAGGGCGCTATCCAGACCTACCGGGAGCAACTCAGGGTTAAGTGTCTTGCCCAGGGACACAACGACACATGGTGGGCGGATGCGGGACTCGAACCTCCGACCTTCCGATTGGGGGTCGACTGCCATTACCACTGTGCCACGGCCGCCCCCAATAAAATGCAACAATATAAAAATAAATCTACAAAGTTTTATACAAACACAGAACTGCATCTGTCTGTACAACATTTTTACTCTAAGAATATTCTCAAACTTACACTTATTTAAAAAGACTTTTAACAGCAAACTGGACTGAAAGAAACCTACTGCTGCCCATTATAAATAAATATAATTTGGTTCTGTATCCCTAAAACAAGCTGCATTTGTTTAGGTTATTTGAGTGCCTGAGGGAGTAGATGGTAGGGGTTAAGTGCCTTGCTCAAGGGCCCAGAGTGGGGCAAATGAGGATGTAGTTAGGTGTGGGTGCTTCACCTTTCCCACCCACATTTTGATGATGTTGGTCCTGCGGATTGAAACAACGACCTTCCGATCCCAGGCTCGCCTTCTCTAACCTCTGTACCACCACTCCCCTTGCACACATTACCAAAGTAATTCAGTTTGACAGGTCTAAAACAATATTTTGTGTAATGGTCATGTCCTCTGTCCCCTGCCTTGCTCACATCCTCTTGTGTCATGTTTCTGCTCCTTCATGCCTTGTTTTTTTGCCTTGTCATGCTCTGCTCTCAAGGTTTGCATCTCAGCGACACCCACTCTGCTTCACAGATCAATCAGCCCTCATGCCCTACACCTGTTTTCTGCCCTACTTAAGCCCCAAGCTCCCACTCATTGTCTGCAAGATTATTATACCTCTCATGGTCCCTGCGGTGCTGTTAAACAGACTAACGCCAAATTTACACTACATGCGTTCCGGCTCCACCCCGCTCCGGTCCGACCTCCGCAGCAAATACGCACCCATTATAATCAATGACAGAATTTACGCTGGCTCCGCACTGCGGCGGCGAGCTGTGCCGAGCGGACGGCAGTCCGTCAAAATTAGAAATATTTCTATTTCTGCCGGACGCCGGAGCTGTGCCGGAGTCAACTTTTGAAGATTACGTCGCACCAACAGGAAAAGGAACGAGCACAACTTCCGTATTTACAAAATAAAATCACCACGGGCGGACTTAATCCTAGCTCTATACGGATTTATTTGTACAAAAATGCTGTCAAACTATCATTTATGACTACGCCTACAAACGCAATACAATAAATAAATAAATAAATAAAGTATTTTATTCTGAAATGTAATACATCACTTCCTGTTGCTCAAACCATGTCCTGTCGCTCATTTACGAGAGAAGATCAAGGCAGCAGTCTCTACTGTTGTTCTCCTTCTTCCACCGAATGAATTGTTTTGTTCTGACTTATTTATTTATCACTTGATTTATCGCGCAATCTCGCAATTCCCACGCATGCGTCTCGGAGCGGCGCATCCAGGCGGACCTGAGCGGAGCGGAGGTAGTGGAAATTTGACTCGCTCAGCTGCGAGCTGCGGAGCGGGGCGTAGCTGGACCGCATGTAGTGTAAATTTGGCGTAAGAGATGCCGTTGATAAAGAACTCAGAAGAACAAGCGGGATTCCGTCCCAACAGATCATGCAGTGACCAGATTTTCATGCTGAGAACCATCATAAAGCAATGCATAGAATACCAAAAACCTATAGCTATGAATTTCATCGATTTCCAAAAAGCATTTGACAGAATACACAGGATAAGCTTGTGGGACATCGTGCAAAGCTATGGTATACCCGAGATGTATATCGAGATCTTCCAAAATTTGTATGATGGCGCCAGCTGCTGTGTGAAGGTAGAAACAGGCACCACAGATTACTTTGAAATACTCACTGGAGTAAGACAGGGTTGCCCACTATCTCCATTCTTGTTCCTCCTCGCCATAGACTATGTAATGAAAATAGCCATGCGCAAACCACATTTTGGAATAAAATGGACGGCAAATGAGAACTTACCGGATCTAGATTTTGCAGATGATATAGTCCTACTGGCAGACACTCAAACAGTGCTTCAAGATATGACACAAGCCCTACAAGAAAATGCTAAAAGGATTGGTTTAAAAATAAACGTAGGAAAAACAAAAGTTATGCAGGTTGGTCACACAGAACCAAACATACAGATAACAATAGATCAATCATCGGCTGAGAAGGTACATAAATGTATCTACCTTGGAAGTGTCATAACCGACGATGGCAACGTAGATGCAGATATTACCACCTGCATTGGTAAGGCAATGTCAACACTCAGAAGAATGCAATCAATATGGGCAGGTAAATCCATATCCACGAATCTTAAGGTCAGACTGCTGCAAGCAGTGGTTATCCCCACAGCCTTGAATGCCAGTGAGACGTGGAAGGTGTCAGTAAAGATGGCCAAGAAATTGGATGCATTCCAACAAAGATGCCTGCGAAAGATACTGAAGATTACATACCCAGATCGGATTACAAACGCAGAAGTATATCATAGGACACATACCATACCCATGAGCCAAACAATCAAGCTAAGGAAGCTCAAGTTTGCGGGACATGTACTGAGAATGGAAGCACAGTGATAGGTATTTTCCTTTGTAACTAAAACAAAATTAATTCCACACGAGACAACAGAGTGAGATTTTGAACAGAGCTTTTTGCAAAAAGGGAAGCCACAGCAAACACCCTAAAGATGCTCACTGTGAACTTCAAATTATTGTTCCTTTCTGCTCGTCTTTTATTTAACAGTTAGTGGGAGTGGAAAGCATGACACAACAGTGGAAAACAACTTCTATCATCATAAGATAAGTGTTGCAGAACAGTTTAAGACAGTGTGCAGTTTAGAACAAAAGGTCTTCTCAGATAAATATTTTATAGATATTTAGAGAGTTCCGGTGTGACCAATACTCCTTTTGTCAACATTACAAGCCCATCATGATAAATAATCAAGTTTGAACAAACACGAGTGTAGACAGTTCCAGCATGACCAATACTCCTTTTGTATAAACAGTCAAGTTTGAACAAACAGAGTGTTTTTAAAATGATAACATTAATGAAAACTCTCACACACAGAGACTACCAAAGATTGCCTTCAACTGGAAACCACAAGGAAACAGAAAGAAAGGCAGACCCAAACTGACATGGAGACGATCCTTTGAGAAAGACCTGAAAGTACAAGGCTTCGACCCGAGCACGGTGGAGGTGATCGCCAAGGATAGAGATCAATGGAAACAGCTTGCCGCCCAATACGCTCTCGAGCGTGGGAGGATCCAAGTCTAAGTAAGTAAGTCGTGGTCCCTGATATCAAGCCTTCTTATTTCTTGTTTTATGCCTGGCATTCACGCCTTGATCGTTGTATTTTGATTTCACGCCTCAACTTCAGGATTTACCACTCTGCCTGCTCCTCGTCTGATTCATCCCTGCCCATCTGACCCTGGTTCGTCCATGTTTTTCTACCTACGGATTCTGGATTACAGTTTGCCCTTTTGGATTTGTTAATGGAACTCTGACTCCCAGTGTATGACCCCCACCTTTACGCCTGGACGTTGTCTCTGGATTAACCCTCTAGTCACGTTTGTCACACCACTAATCTACAGCAGCGCTTCAACGCTAACGGATCCTGACTCCCTACCCAGCAACCATTATCAACAAAACTGTTTGCTTTGGTTTCACACACTTTGTGTCTCGCTATTTTTGAATCCAAAAACCGGGTTACTGACAAAATGCTGGACTAGCTTTTGCCAGTCCAGCAGTACGCAGGAAAATTTCTCTGTATGCTCAGTGTAGGGAGCAAGCTCACCTCAATCAAGCAATGCAACAACAGGGAAGTCCCACAAAGTTCAGGTTTTAAGCGAAGTGAAAGGCAAAAAAGAGAAATATGGATGCCGTCAGCGGCTTAAATACCCAGAGGGTGGGGCCTCTGGCACAACGCTGACGCCCTTGCCGTAAAGGCGTGAATGTATTCCTTCAGGTAATCACGCGGGGGCGCAATTCCCATAGCATATGTTGCACCGAGAGAACATGACTGAAAGGGAACATCACCATTCTGAACAAGAAATGTCATCAGAGACTCTCTACTTCTTCAGGCGGCTGATATACAGTCTGTTGGAGTCAGTCTCCCCACCATCACAGACATTTACACCTCCAGATGCAGGAAAAGAGCCACCTGCATCATGAAAGACCTCACTCATCCAGCACACTCACTCTTTGCCCCACTCCCCTCAGGACGGAGGTTGAGGAGCATCAAGTGTAGAACCACTAGACTGAGGAACAGCTTCTACCCTGAGGCTGTTAGACTCATGAATAAATAAAAATAAAATAAAAAATAAACACTGCAAAATATCACATTGTGCTGATGCTGATCTGTTTTCTTGTTGCTGTGTTCATCTGTGTTCATCTGTGACCATCTGCTCATACAAACTCATGTTCGTGCTGCTGTTTATTCCCACTATATTAGGCTTAGTGTATTACTAGTTGATGTTTTTCTTAGTTAATTCTAGATGTTATTACTGTTTTTCTCTTGCATTTGTTGTTGGATGTAACTGGGACCCCGTGTACATAATCTCGTTTTCATCACATGTACCACATGCGGTGCAAATGACAATAAAGACTCTCTGACTCTGACTCTGACTCTGATATGAGATGGTCTGGGAAGCTCAGTCCTCACCTCCTTCTACAGAGTCAGAGAGTCAGAGTCAGAGAGTCTTTATTGTCATTTGCACCGCATGTGGTACATGTGATGAAAACGAGATTATGTACACGGGGTCCCAGTTACATCCAACAACAAAATGCAAGAGAAAAACAGTAATAACATCTAGGATTAACTAAGAAAAACATCAACTAGTAATACACTAAGCCCTAATGTAGTGGAAAAACATCATTATAAACAGCAGCACGAACATGAGTCTGTATGAGCAGATGGTCACAGATGAACACAGCAACAAGAAAACAGATCAGCATCAGCATGATGTGATATTTTGCAGTGTTTATTCTTATTATTTATTTATTCATGAGTCTAACAGCCTCAGGGTAGAAGCTGTTCCTCAGTCTAGTGGTTCTACATTTGATGCTCCTCAACCTCCGTCCTGAGGGGAGTGGGGCAAAGAGTGAGTGTGCTGGGTGAGTGAGGTCTTTCATGATGCAGGTGGCTCTTTTCCTGCATCTGGAGGTGTAAATGTCTGTGATGGTGGGGAGACTGACTCCAACAGACTTCTGTGCAGCCTTCACCACTCTCTGTAGAGCTTTCCTCTCTGCAACTGTGCAGCCTCCATGCCACACGTTGATGCTGGAGCACAGGATGCTCTCCACTGCACACCTGTAGAAGGAGGTGAGAACTGGGCTGCTCAGACCAGCTCGTCTCAGCCGTCTGAGGAAGTAGAGTCTCTGATGACCTTTCTTGATCAGGCTGGTGGTGTTGTTGCTCCAGCTGAGGTTATCATTCATGTGTACACCCAAGTATTTGTAGCTGGAGACCACTTCCACTGCAGATCCACCTATGTTCAGTGGGGTGTGGGTGTGTTTGTTCCTTCTGAAGTCCACAATCATCTCCTTTGTCTTCTTCACATTCATGTGAAGGTTATTCTCTTTGCACCAGCTCTCCAGGTGTTCCACCTCCTGTCTGTAGCTGGACTCATCATTGTTTGTGATGCATCCCACCACCGCTGTATCATCTGCAAACTTAACAATATGACAGCCTGGATGTGTGGCTGTACAATCATATGTGAGCAGAGTGAACAGAAGAGGGCTCAGCACACATCCTTGGGAGAGCCAGTGCTGAGTCAGAGAGTCTTTATTGTCATTTGCACCGCATGTGGTACATGTGATGAAAACGAGATTATGTACACGGGGTCCCAGTTACATCCAACAACAAATGCAAGAGAAAAACAGTAATAACATCTAGAATTAACTAAGAGAAACATCAACTAGTAATACACTAAGCCCTAATGTAGTGGAAAAACATCATTATAAACAGCAGCACGAACATGAGTCTGTATGAGCAGATGGTCACAGATGAACACAGCAACAAGAAAACAGATCAGCATCAGCATGATGTGATATTTCACAGTGATTATTCTTATTATTTATTTATTCATGAGTCTAACAGCCTCAGGGTAGAAGCTGTTCCTCAGTCTAGTGGTTCTACATTTGATGCTCCTCAACCTCCGTCCTGAGAGGAGTGGGGCAAAGAGTGAGTGTGCTGGGTGAGTGAGGTCTTTCAAGATGCAGGTGGCTCTTTTCCTACATCTGGAGGTGTAAATGTCTGTGATAATAATAATAATAATAATAATGAATTCAATTTATAACGCACTTTTCATTAGTGAAAATCTCAAAGTGCTACACACATTCATACAACGGTAGTGGCAGACTACCATGCAAGGTGCTTTCCAGTCCTACCGGGAGTAACTCGCGGTTAAGTGTCTTGCCCATGGACACAACGCCACATGGTGTGGGGAACCGGGATTCAAACCGCCAACCTTCCGATCGGTGGACGACTGCCATTACCACTACGCCACGGCCGCACCTAGTGATGGTGGGTAGACTGACTCCAACAGACTTCTGTGCAGCCTTCACCACTCTCTGCAGAGCTTTCCTCTCTGCAACTGTGCAGCCTCCATGCCACACGTTGATGCTGGAGCACAGGATGCTCTCCACTGCACACCTGTAGAAGGAGGTGAGGACTGGGCTGCTCAGACCAGCTCGTCTCAGCCGTCTGAGGAAGTAGAGTCTCTGATGACCTTTCTTGATCAGGCTGGTGGTGTTGTTGCTCCAGCTGAGGTTATCATTCAAGTGTACACCCAAGTATTTGTAGCTGGAGACCACTTCCACTGCAGATCCACCTATTTTCAGTGGGGCGTGGGTGTGTTTGTTCCTTCTGAAGTCCACAATCATCTCCTTTGTCTTCTTCACATTCATGTGAAGGTTATTCTCTTTGCACCAGCTCTCCAGGTGTTCCACCTCCTGTCTGTAGCTGGACTCATCATTGTTTGTGATGCATCCCACCACCGCTGTATCATCTGCAAACTTAACAATATGACAGCCTGGATGTGTGGCTGTACAATCATATGTGAGCAGAGTGAACAGAAGGGGGCTCAGCACACATCCTTGAGGAGAGCCAGTGCTGAGGGTTATGGTGGAGGAGGAGAAGTTGTGGATCTTCACGGACTGTGGTCTGTTTGTTAAGAAGTCTAGTACCCAGTTACAAATGGAGGGGCTTAGTCCAAGTGTGGATAGTTTGTCTATCAGAGTTTGGGGGATCATGGTGTTGAAGGCAGATGTGAAGTCCACAAAGAGCATGCGCACGTATGAGTCCTTCTGATCCAGGTGGGTGAGAGCAGTGTGGACCAAAGAGGAGATGGCGTCCTCTGTTGATCGGTTCTCGCGGTATGCATATTGATGAGGGTCCTCGTTGATGTTGACGGTTGTCTTGATGTGGGACATGACCAGTTTCTCAAAACATTTAGCGACTATCGGGGTGAGGGCCACCGGTCTATAGTCATTCAGACCAGTCACTGTGGAGCTCTTTGGAACTGGGATGATGGTGGCGGTCTTCAGGCAGGTGGGAACTGACTCCAGTGAAAGTGAGGTGGTGAAGATGTCAGCCAGCACCTCACAGAGCTGGTCCGCACATTCCTTCAGAACTTTCCCTGGGATGTTGTCTGGTCCGGTTGCTTTATGAGGGTTGATCCTTCTGAGACTGCCTCTCACTTCTGCTGCGGTCACTCTGAGATGCTCTTCATCTGGTGATGAGGTGAGTCTGGTGCTAGCTGGTCTGTTTGGATCTTCAAAACGTGCATAAAACTTATTGAGGGCATCAGGCAGAGATGGGTCCCTGGGGCATTGTTTGCTCTTGCCTTTGTAATCTGTTATGCATTTGATGCCCTTCCACATGCTCCGTGGGTCTTGTGAGGTGAACTGTCCCTCGATCCTCTGTGCATACGTGGCCTTGGCCTTCTTAATGCCATCAACCAGTTCTTTCCTGGTCTTTCTCAGCTCCTCTGTATCTCCGGACTTGAATGCAGTGTCCCTGGCTGCTAGCAGGGTGCGGACTTCTTTATTTAACCAGGGTTTTTTGTTGGGGTAACATTTAACATATTTTTTTATGGATACATTTTCAGACCATGTGCTAATGTAACCCAGAACTGAGGAATCATAAAGTTCCAGATCCACTGAGCTCCCATTCGTAGCTGCCTCCCTGAAGATAGACCAGTTTGTATTCTCAAAACAGTCTCTCAGCACGGAGGTACTATCTTGAAGCCAAACTCTTATCTCTCTTTGTTCCGGCTTGGAGTGTCTCAGCGGGGGAAGCTGTGCTAGGACCAAGATCAAAGAGCAATGATCGGAAGCCCCGAGCGGTGGGCGTGGCTTCGCCGTGTATGCCCCCTTCACATTCGTGTAGACTTGGTCAAGCGTTTTATTTCCTCTTGTTGCTGTGAAAACGTGCTGATTGAAGGTTGGGAGAGAGATCTGTAACTCTACGTGATTGAAGTCATCAGAAACAATGAAGAGCCCTTCAGGATATTTACACTGCAGCGAGGTGAGTAAGTCATGAATTTCTCCCTGGGCGTCATTAGCATTAGCATCAGGCGCTATGTAAATAGCAGTGATTAGGATCACTGAATAGTCACGGCATGTAATGAGGACGACACCTTATTGTTAACAACTCCATAACAGCTGAGCAAAACCTTTTGATAACAGCACAGTTTGAACACCAATCCTTGTGCACGTAAAGACACACACCACCGCCTCGTGTTTTTCCCGTAGTCTCGGTGCACCTGTCCGTTCTGAAAAAGAGTCTGTCATCCAGCTCATAAACAGAGTCCGATGTATCCTCAGAGATCCACTTTTCTGTCAGGCAGAACACTTCCTCAACTCCTCCGACGCTGTTACTCTCAGTCGGAGCAGATCCATTTTGTTGTCCAGCGAGCGTAGGTTAGACAGAAAAAGAGCCGGCATCGGGGGTCTCCCGGTTTTAGCGTCTGCCCGTAGTCTCGTCATAATTCCTACCGGCAGCCCCACTTCTGACCTCGGGAGCACCGCTTCCTTTTCTTTCCCCTGGAGCGTGAACCGGAGTGCATCTGCTTCCAGAAAGATGTTCTTAACAGCTCCAATCTTCCGAGCTCTGATTTGAGTTCGTTGCTGATATCAGCTGTGCCCTATGGTAAATCCGTTCCAATTCTTAACAGTTCAGTTCGGCTATAATTCACCCGCAAAAAAACGCGCAGTCAGGTACAAAAACACTATTAAAATTCCTAAAAACTAGGGATGAACCAGGAGCCCATGAAGCTGCGGCTGGTCTGAGCGCGGCCATCTTGAGGAGAGCCAGTGCTGAGGGCAATGGTGGAGGAGGAGGAGTTGTGGATCCTCACTGACTGTGGTCTGTTTTTTAAAAAGTCTAGTACCCAGTTACAAATGGAGGAGCCCAGTCCTAGTGTGAATATTTTGTCCATCAGAGTTTGGGGGATCATGGTGTTGAAGGCAGATGTGAAGTCCACAAAGAGCATACGGACGTATGAATCCTTCTGATCCAGGTGGGTGAGAGCAGTGTGGACCACAGAGGAGATGGCGTCCTCTGTTGATCGGTTCTCACGGTATGCATACTTGATGAGGGTCCTCGTTGATGTTGACGGTTGTCTTGATGTGAGTCATGACCAGTTTCTCAAAACATTTAGCGACTATCGGGGTGAGAGCCACCGGTCTATAGTCATTCAGACCAGTCACTGTGGAGCTCTTTGGGACTGGGATGATGGTGGTGGTCTTCAGGCAGGTGGGAACTGACTCCAGTGCAAGTGAGGTGGTGAAGATGTCAGCCAGCACCTCACAGAGCTGGTCCGCACATTCCTTCATAACTTTCCCCAGGATGTTGTCCGGTCCAGTTGCTTTATGAGGGTTGATCCTTCTGAGACTGCCTCTCACTTCTGTTGCGGTCACTCTGAGATGCTCTTCATCTGGTGGTGAGATGATCCTGGTGCTGGGTGGTCTATTTGGGTCTTCAAAACGTGCATAAAACTTATTGAGGGCATCAGGCAGAGATGGGTCTTTGGGGCATTGTTTGCTCTTACCCTTGTAATCTGTTATGCATTTGATGCATATCTATATATATCTATATATATCTATATATATATA